>JAVQIZ010037936.1:0-25756 GCA_036023535.2 Galaxias brevipinnis | reverse complement strand
TGCATGGCCTTAGCCTACAGCGTTCTTAAACGTCATCTCCTGATCGGATTGACTCCTCACCACTGTGTGAGTCGAGCCTGCATGCTTCTGTAAGATCATATGGAGTTGGTATATTGTCTGTAAGATCATATGGAGTTGGTATATTGTCTGTAAGATCATATGGTTTTGGTATATTGTCTGTAAGATCATATGGAGTTGGTATATTGTCTGTAAGATCATATGGAGTTGGTATATACTCTAGCCTGCATGCTTCTGTAAGATCATATGGAGTTGGTATATTGTCTAGCCTGCATGCTTCTGTAAGATCATATGGAGTTGGTATATACTCTAGCCTGCATGCTTCTGTAAGATCATATGTAGTTGGTATATTGTCTGTAAGATCATATGGAGTTGGTATATACTCTAGCCTGCATGCTTCTGCAAGATCATATGGAGTTGGTGTATTTGCAGCATCCAAGGCCCCAAGAGTAGCTTAACATATCGCTGAGCACAGAGAAGCCAGCAGTTGAAATTGAATTGTGCATTTTGGCACAGAAATGGTGTTAACGAGTGCTGAGAGTGTGACCTAAGACGATTGGAGTTTGCGTTAACCCGCCTCCCAACGTTCCCCCAAACCCTGCTGAGATCATTTGAATAGCAGGTAATAAGAAAGAGATTCACAGGTCAACTCAGCCTAGTCATTCATGGGATTTGGTCTGAATAAAACGTTTCAAAGTCCATTTTTCTAATGGAGAAATTCACAAATGTTATCTTTATCTTTTTAATCAGTCTGTTTAAGAATCTCGTGGCCACAAAAGAGAAGAGGGGGATTTTTTAATAAAAGGTATTATGAGAAAAACCAAGAGACTTCCAGTGGAGAAGAGGAGTCCAAATTCAGTAACATTCCAACTGAAAGTGGCCTACCCATAAAAAAAGCAAAGGCTTTTATTGTAGCCTGTCACATAGTTTGTAGCTCTTATAAAAGAACAGCCTCTTTGGTCTGGAGAACAAATGCTCAGGTTGGGTTCATCAGCAATAGTAACAGACACGTCTTTGCTGTGGCACGTCTCTCTCCAAAGTAGAGGAGTGTCACAGGAAGCAGGAAGTGAACGTATACTGTGTTAGTTGTGTGTTAGTTTATGTTCTATTGACATGGGAATGGTACTCAAATATACCCTAACCCAAGTGTCTTTAAAGCCCCCTGTCTGCTACCTACTACAGGGGCTCAATGTCAAGGGAGCTGGGGTGGACAAACGAAAGACCCAGCTGCAGCAACATATCCATGTTTAATTATTTAAACAACTTAAAAACAGAGACACCATAGCCACAAACAAACGCAATGAACCAGTGAAGGGCAAGACACACGCGAGGGTGAAACCAATTCAAAACGGGGTGCAGAATATAACGCTGTTAAGTGCTGCTCCCCCAGGAGGACCCAAACCTCGGGGCCATGATGACCCATGGCCATCCCATTCCCACACGTACTGTACAATGTTCATAAATACATTTGTATTAATAACTTTGGAAACAAGAACAAACACGGGCTACAGTTTTTTCTGATTGCTTATGCACTATCATTGAAACATTAGGCTATTTTTGCTCACAACACACAATAACCACCAAACCAGCAAAACATCATACATCTCTTGCAAAAACAAACTATTCTTGCAAAACTCTTCAAATTCTTTTAAAACTGTTTGTTTTTGCATCAATACAGTACACATAAACTATAATTTGAATAAGCACATGAAGCATCAACTACGCACTAATAGTATAAATGAAAAACACTTCTGGCATTTGCTTTTTCTGTGTGCAGGGCACAGCAATTTGCAATAATGTTTTTTCATAGATGTAGTAAACACACATACACACAGGTATCCAAATGTGTAAAAAATTTTCTAACGCTCCTCAAACACCAAAATCACAGTGGAAGAAAACAAACGTATTTCTGTGGGTTTAGTGATAGATCCTTCTCCTTATGAAAGTACAGTACATATTACTGTACCAGTAACGCTAAAGCACTTACAGTTACTTACTGGTTCTCATTTTAAAAAATCCGGATGAAACCTGTGACAGTATAGTGGCTTAGGTTTGGTTGAACCCGTTGCCTCATCCTCATCCCATGGTTAACAACATGGTCAACCACAGACACTCTGGTTTATAGTCATCAGTTAATGTATTGTGTTCCTGACTCCCCCTTCCTCTTCCTCTTCCTCCTCCTTTCACTTCTGCACCTCCTTATCCTCGTCTTCCTCCTCATCCTCCTCTAGCTCTCCCCCCTCTTTCTCTCTGGCCAGTGTTGGCCTCCATTGTCATCCAAACCAAACCAGTTTTGCTAGAAGTGCGTTAATAAATTACAAACTAAGTGTAAAGCCGAGAGCGTGTATTCAGTATGGCACACTTGGAAAATGCATTGGCCACAAGTGTATTTGGTTTCAGTGATAGTGCCTCAGGAATCACTTTTAGTGGGCAAGCAATTAGAAAAAAACTGTAATGACCGAGTTAGCTGTAAGTCAAGGCTCTGTTCTGCAAAGCAAATAAAGGAATACGCAGTGTGAAAATATAGAGAATCTCCTTTGGGGTTCCTTGTGCTTTCTATTTAAAGATGTATGGCCTATTCCAACTAAATAAAACCCAAATTCCCCAAAAAGAAATGATTTGATGTCCTGCCTGCCTGCCTGCCTGCCCACCCTAGTTTCTATTTATCTATATGGCCCTATTTCAAATGAGATGACTGCAACTCACTCTACAAGTTGAGACGATCGAGTGTTTACCACTGTGTAACATTTCATTGATTACCGCCCCCCTGTCCTTTCATAACGTGCCACACATTCTGAGACAGGTCAGGACTGCAGGCAGGCCAATCGAGCATCGGCACACTCTCTTTACACAGCCATACACTTCTACGTAATTCGGGCAGAGCGTGGTTTGGCGTTGCCCTCTTGGAGGATACAGGGACGTGCTGGAAAAAACGCCGTTCGGATAACAACATGTTATTCCAAAATTTGTACCCATCCATCTGAATAAATGGTGCCCTCGCAGATGTGTAAATTAATCATGCCATGGGCACTGACACACTCCCATACCATGACAGACGCTGGCTTTTGGACCTGACGCTGATGACATCTTGGATGGTGCCTTTCCTCTTTGGCCCAGAGAACACAACGGCTGTTCTGTCATAAAAACAAATTGAAATGTTGACTCGTCAGACCGAAGACCTCCAGGCCTTTTGTGGAGGCTGCTTCTATGCCATCACACAATCGCCTCAACATCCCCTGTTTCACATCACCTTGTTACTTCATCTTCGTCACATCGTTTGTCCTAAATTGCCGTTTGGAACATGTTGCAGGCATCAATTTCAGAACAAGCATGTATCTTCAAAAAACAATGACATGCATTAGATAAAACATTAAATAACATTTTTATAATGTTTTCATTAGAATGCAAGTCAATATTTAATTACAAATGAATGCTTTCTGTTTATTTGTATTTAATTTCCTTTCCAACTTCTGGGGAATTGGGGCTGTAATAACAAAGCCTTTAAGCACTAATGTAATTCCTTTGGGTGGTTTGTTTGTCATAACTACTTCTAAGGGAATCGATCATATATCCAACTACTGCATACAAGATATGCCAGAGGGAGACTGAATCAGCAGATCGCTACACAAAGCCATAAGGTTACTGTGGTCCTTTTGTTTACAGTAGGATATTCAAGTCATGCATTTTTCATAACTTTCTAATCCTAATCCCGTACTCGGTAGTGACATGAAAACAAGATGAGAGGAGTTTTCTGTAGTGCCAGTTCCAGATATGGGGGTATGGGGTGCAGGGGAGAAAAAAAGACGAGTCAGTGGAAGGTCTCTGGAACTCACACATCTAAGGTTGTAGTTTTGTTATTAAACTTGCATGCATGCTGATATCACACACACACACACACACACGCACACGCACACACACTGCACACTGGCACCATTTGCTCAGCTCAGGCCTTTGTTATGCAAGTTGGACTCCAAAACAGACATCACACACTTCCACACACACACACACACACTTTTCATTCCCCACATCCATTTATCTCTCTGTCGCCCAGCTACCCTTCAACCACACTGGCTGGAAAGGCGTTCTTCAGATAAATATAAATACACATACAGTACATGAATGGATTTCTTTTCCAATAAGCAGGAAGAAGGATGACTCAGTGCGCAGGGGCTCCTCGCCGACGCTCAAGCCGTGAGATGAAGATTAGCAACGCAAACCCCCCAGCCCTCAAGGAGCCACGCTCATCTTCCACAGGCAAAACCCAGGAGACGCTCCCTCCTCTCAATGATCATTATCTATCTGTCAGAAACCATTACGCCGCTCCTGGCCCATGCTATGGCTTATGATTTCCTAATTATAAAACAATGATGGTCTATTAATGTGAAGGCCTGTCCTCGTTGAGACCTTGGAGGGGCACTGACTGGGCTGTCCTGAAGAGAGGGGTTAGAGGGCAGGGGGACAGCGTTGGTATGTCTTCTCTGCTGGCTGGACAGTGGACTGGCACAATGACATGGTGGAGCTACAATGCCGTTTGTTCAGGGGATTTATGAAGCTCCCCCAGACAGTGTGTCATTCCAGTGGTTGGTCTGCATGGTTAAATAGCCGGCACACTCTGGTTTTCAGAAACGGGGACGAGTTCGTTATTTGTTTGTTATAGCATCGCCATTTTCTCAGGCTTTTAATGTTATAATGGAATTGTCTTTTCACACGAGTTTATGTCTTTCCCCAAATCTTCAATTATTAAATTCATGGGTTAAAACTATGCATATGTGCTTTTGCTGCCCTTGCTCTGGATACTTTCAACATCCTAAAACCCAAATAAAAGATGAGCTTGTTTACTTGAGTGTTTGCTTCTTTCCAGATGTCTTTGGGGTAGCGGTTTAAAAATTCACACAAAAACACAGTATTTCTTTACGAGCATGAACTGGCAAACGCGTTAAGCATGCCTCCCATCCACTGCTGTATCAAGATGTGTGTGAGAAAGCAGATTACAGTGTTGGACTTCTGCATCAGGGACCGTAATGAGAATGGGGACATTTCCCTCTCGCCCTGTTCAGGGAGCGATCCTCCCGGTCGTCTCCAAACGCTCTGGCTGCCTGGAATACAATCCCTCTCACAGTGGAGGTCCTGAGCCAGTCACATTCATGGAACAAGGAATACAACCTACTTTATGACATCTCCCTTCTCTTCCAGACAAGAATTACCATAACACTTACACTGCCGCCGGTCAAATTCCACGTTCCTCGCAAAATCTGGCCCTAGCAACCATGCAGCGTGATTAAGACGATGGATTTGAGGCCAGCTGCTGTTATCCTTTCAACGTATGGGTTTTCCATAAACAGTCCACACCACATATAAAGACATGAGCGCATGCTCACATGATTTCAAAGGCATAATCCTCTTCACACAGACACAGCTAGAGACAAAGGGGTGACACTCATTCTTCGCGTACACAAGTACACACACACACACACACACACACACACACACCCATCTGTCAGTATTTGTGACTCTAAAAGCCTTGGCGGGCAGCTGATGGCCCATCAGAGTGTGTGTGCACTCTAAGACAAAAAAGGAGAGCGTCAATGCAAAGATCAGCCAGGCTGTCCGTGCACAGCACACACTGACACTGAGATTAGGCAGAGCACAGCAAAAACACAGTAGCCTTACTGGACACAAGAGATAGGAAATATCAGTTTTATTTATAAGTAGGGGTAATCCAAAGGCCAGCAGTGTGTGTGTGTGTGTGAGGTCGGCTGCTGTCAACAGCATTAAGATGGATAGCACCCGCCCTGGCTCCTCCATCTCACTTACCAATAATTAAACCCAAAAGCCCTTTGTTGTCTGTCACAGCACATAATCATCCCACAACCCCCCCCCCATATCCCACTCCATCATCGTTCCATAAAACAGAGGAAGCACTGAACGTGTCTGCAGATGTGTGATGCCAACCATCTCTTCATGCCATTTGTGTTAATACAGTGCACCGGGTGTTTTCATAAAAGACACACACGTTGGGAATGCAGCAAAGCATCTCGTTTGACCTCTACATTGGCAATCCACGGGAAGCCCGATTCATAATCGGTGCTGTAGTATTCCCTCACCTTTTCTAAACTGTTGCTGTAGCATTCCCTCACCTGGTAGGATTTCTAAATTGTTGCTGAAGCGTTCCCTCACCTGGTAGGATTTCTAAATTGTTGCTGAAGCATTCCCTCACCTGGTAGGATTTCTAAGCTGTTGCTGTAGCGTTCCCTCACCTGGTAGGATTTCTAAACTGTTGCTGAAGCGTTCCCTCACCTGGTAGGATTTCTAAACTGTTGCTGAAGCATTCCCTCACCTGGTAGGATTTACAAGCCAGATAAAAAAGAGGCCGAGTTAATGCTCCCATGGTCTGTCCAAATTGATTCTCAGAGCTGACCTGGGGCAAGTAATTTAAAGGTAGGGATTGTTCAGAATTGTGCTCATCAGGCAGAATTTTCAATGTGTTTGTGTGTGTGCGTGCGTGCGTGTGTGTGTGTGTGTGTGCGTGTGCGTGTGCGTGTAGAACAGAAATGGAAAACAGACCAGAAATGACAGCAAGCACTCAAAACTCAACTTTCATCTTTCACCATTTCGAAAACAACCGTCTAGCTATCTGCCTAGCGCAGGCTGACTCCAGGCTTACACTGAGTGAAAGTGAGGCGTGTGGTTGTTGACTGCGTGTAAACACACCCAGTCAAAGCCGCCGGTGGGAGTGAGCATGTGACACATTTAATCAACGCAACAAGCAAGGCTCCCTCCTACGTGACCGTGCTGTGGGGAATGGAACAGGCACTTCAAACCAGTCAGAAGTGGAGCAGGACTGCGCCGTGCTTCCCGGGTGTTCCAGAACAAGAGGCCGACAGCTGCTGTCCCTCCCCTTAAGGTGCTCCGCCGCTCGCTTCAGCTTTACGGAGAGGCTGTGGGCTTCGAACCCGCCCCTTCGACTGAAATTCCGGTCCTATGGGTTCCAGCCTGAGATTTCACTAGCTTCCAATGTAGGGCTTTGTGTGTTGTGCACAGCTTTAGCTACAACACAAAACGTCCTCATTCTCCTCAGCAGTGAGTTGCACTTTCAGTGGCTAGTGACGTGTGTGTGGGTGGGGGGGTTGAGCTGGAGGAGGAAGCTGTTTCAGTGAAGTACAGACTCCTGAGTCCAAGCACCCTCATCCGTAAAGCGTTGGCAACTCTCCAGACCCACCCCACCCCCTCTTTCACCATTTCTGCATCACAACAAAAGCGCCCCAAAACAGCCCCTCTAAAATCAATGGCACTGCAGCACGCCGTGGCTCCACCCGGGCTCGCCCACCCCCACACTGCTTAAACACACCGCCATCCACCTCCTTAGCCCTCCACTCCTCCACTCTTTCCATTTGCCCTCTCTCTCCATCCTCCATTCTCTGGTGATCAGTGTTAGCAGCGAGGGCCAGGGGCCTGTCCAGGGCTATTCTCCGGGAAGGGGAGTACGCCGATCAATACCAGCTACCTACACCATGTCCCCCCCGAGTGAGAGCAAGACAAGGAGAGCGTGTGCGTGTGCAAATGAGTGTGAAGGTAGGGTATTGTATGTGTGTGTGTGTGTGTGTGTGTGTGTGTGTGTGTGTGTGTGTGTGTGTAGTCCCAGTCACTGGGCCAGTGGCTATGCATTAGCAGCATAGTCACCTCCAGGCAGAGCTCAGCAGCTGAGCTTTGATCATGAGCGCCCCTGACGCTCAGAGGGGGGTGCGCCACATCTCACTCTAGGAGGCCGAGGGGGAGCATCTGCCAACTGGAGTAGAAACCGACGGTTTACTACCGTGTCGGATTGTCTTCCTTCACTGCTGCTTTACGTCTAACCTTAAAATCAACTGCTTCTGTTTTAAGATGGAGAGAGCATATTTGTCAGACGTTCCATTAGCAACAGCCTAGCGTTGCAGGCTACCACGCCACCCATCAGTCGTGCTTCTCAGCGTATGCGTGTCGCTCCCGAGTCTCGTCGCCCTAGCGCCATTCTGATTGCGGGGCTTAGCCTTCATTATTCCTGTAGAAAATTCACACACTCACAGCTCGCCAACGGTAGGCGTTGCATCCCGCCACCAGCCTCCCCGGCTGCATGGTCTTTTTGAGGGAAGGCATTAGCCAGCGTTCCAACCCTTGGACAGCCGTGACGCCTCCGTCGGGGCTGACTGGAACGACGGCGTGGGCGCACTGAGTGATTTCACGGGTCTGTGATTGCCAGCTCCACGCGCGAGGCTTTTTTTAATGCCGTGCCATGCTCGTTAAGGTACACTCCAGGAGGAGCTGCCATATACTGAGACCCTCCTAATATATTTATAATGCAACACTACAATACAGAGTCAAGTCATCAACACCTATTGGTTAGCCATTTGAAATCTGAAATAAACACCATTTACCTATTAGGAAATATACCATAAAGCTATTTCTCTCTTTATTTACCATAGTCTGGCTTTTCTTATGAGACAGGCTCAAACTACGTGTAAGATGAAATGTGATGTTCTCTGGCTGCAATTTATTGGCCACCACTTGGCCTTTGACCTGATGTTTGTTTCACTTGGGCCATATAGGCATGGTAATCAATAGCTTGCGTTTTCTCCTTATACAGATTCCCCTTGCGTCAGCTTATACAGGTGATGCAGGTGAAGGCAGGATCAGTGCTCAGTGAAGATGGTATTTTGCTTTTGAAGGCTGTTAGCCCACTTGCAAGTGTAATAATAAAACCTTACTGAAGACACTCTGGTTTGTAATTCCTTAATGTAGGTTAGTAGTGGTGAATATAAGGTTGGGTAAGTCTCCTATGAAATAAAAAGGCCAGCAGAGGACTGAGACCATGGGCGGCAAACTGTGGCATGCCCAGGGTTACCATCATAAACGAAGAAGACCATCAGCCGAAAAACGTGACGGCTCGGCCAACGAAAAACAAACAGGAATCACAATCGCAGTGTGAGGCGGAGGGAGTACTTGGTATGTGTGCAAACACCCGCATGTGACATCCACTCGGTCTGACAGTCGCTGTCCCCGCTAGGTCCCCTTGGCCTCTGGGTCAGGGCCACACCGTGAAGGCAGCGTCCTCTTCTTCTCTCTCCAGCGCAATTTTCACTGATTCAACATGCGTCCCACTGATCTCATTTCACAAACGACGGGAGGAAAATGGAGATCATCTCGTGGAGAACTAAACGAAACTACAAATGTTTCGCCCTGAAACCACATTGATAGACAGGGCACAGCTAATACTGTCAGCACCCATCGTTTGCTCAGGGTGGTCACACATCATAATCCGATTACTGGGTTCCAACAACCAGACACTCACCTAGGCTCCCATCCTCAATGCTGGGTGTCACCTCCAACATTACCTAAATGCTGGGTGTCACCTCCAACATTACCTCAATGCCGGGTGTCGCCCTCAACATTACCTCAATGCTGGGTGTCGCCCTCAACATTACCTCAATGCTGGGTGTCTCCTCCAACATTACCTCAATGCTGGGTGTCACCTCCAACATTAGGACAACAGCGTGTCAATGACACAACCCAAGCTTGTCTTAGGTAGTTCGTTTTCAAACCAGCCCAACCAGAGCACCAGTACAGAGACACGATCTATCAGATAACAAATAATTGACAGACGATACCAATGGACATGACGTCTGGGCGTCCACAGTGGGCTGTGTTCTCTCCACATTTTGGTCCTCGTCGGGGAGGAGGGACGCTGCAGCACTTAGAAAAACGACACGGGATTTCTATCTGCATTGCAAAAATACGCCGACCGCACCCAGGGCTAATATAATTGAAGGATCAGGACTGCGTAATGAGGCAAAGATAAAAAATCACAACATTGACAGGTAATAGACCTGGAGAGGCAAGTGTGAAACATGCTGTGTGTTTACAAAGCAGAACTGTTTGTGTTATTTATACTGGTACAAGGACTGCCAATACCTTTCTGTTACCTATACTAGGACAAGCAATGCAGAGGCGTTTCTGGCAGAAACCTTACTATTCCATTGGCTTGTTTAATTAACTGCCACCACATTACGCTACAGTTTTACTTTCAAAGTTACTGTAATGCAAAAGTTTCATCAATATCAATACAGCAATAAATAAGCTACACTTCAGCAAGAGAGTCCCCTCTCTAGGGAGTAATTTCATTAGTTACAAACTAATACTGAGGGCAGTGGCATTCGAGGCTACAGAATAGCAAATGAAGCAGAACAGAGATCCCTTTCCCCAGGCAAAGGGTGGAACGGTGAAAAGGGCACCAAGAGCAGGGGGGTGCAGAGGAGAGCAGTGGTGCTTACCACCCCCCACACTAATCCCCCTTTTCTAAACACACTCATAAGGGCTCGCAAACACACACACACACACACACACACACTCTCTCTCTCTAAATGAGCATTTAGCAATCCTCAAGCAGCGTCCCACGCTAATCTGTGATAATAGCCGGAGTGGCCTCAGCCCTCTGAATAATCCCATTAGAAGGCCACTGGTGGTGGAAACGATGCAAAGGGCAGTGGGCCAGCAGGACCAGTGGTGACAATGACCCTCACACACACACACACACACACACACATTCACACACACCTCACTTCCCAAGGCCTCGCACAGGTGCAGATATCCATCGGACAGATCAAAGCACTGCCCGCCAGGGATTTCTGCCCTTGCCACTTCAAAAAAGATACAGAGAGAGAGAGAAAGAGAGAGCGAGAGAGAGAGAGAAGGAGAGCGAGAGAGAGAGAGAGAGAGAGTCAGTTCCGTGGGCAAAAATGGCCAGCCAACTTTGATAGCTGAACACCCAACTGTTTTGCTGCTATCCGGCCCACATCCCCCCTAGGTTTTATAAGAGAGTGTCAAACCAAACTAACTGACGACCAGAAGGAGCCTTGAAGTGTGTGGAGCTGTCCAGCCGCTCAGACCTGTATAATAGATGGCAGAGCCACAGAGAATGCTTTCTTCGCACAGTGCGTTCAGATGTAATGAGCTCCCATGGAGATGGCTGCTGGGGAGGACAACACACTAGTCGAGATGACGCGGAGCAGCTGCCTGGTGTGCAAACATGTCTCCCAAACTCACCGTCTCCGCTCCCTCTCCACCAACTTTGCTCCGCCGTAGTTGTCCGCTCTCAAACACATCCCTTTTTCATATACAGTTCTTCACAATTGCTAGAACACTAAATCCCATTCTCCGAACCAAATCGTCAGTGGCCTACACCCCATTTCTCGAATCAATCACTCTTCTGGCAAAACCATAAACAAGTTTAGATAATTAGACACAATTTGCTAAACTATTCCACTCTTCTTGCAAAACTCTAAACACATTCTCACTCACTAAAACACAATTTGCGTTGCGATGCACTTGTGAGGGCTAGGGTTAGGGTTAACACTGGCGGCAAAAGCTAAACACACCTTCATCACAGCTGTCATTGTTTACACACAACGACTCAAACTTCTTCACACTTGTTTCAAATGATGTGATCAAACCAATTGTATAAGCCAGAATAAGAATATAAAGCAGCTCAATGTTGTTACCAACAATGAATACCGGTGAATGATGCTACCAACAATGGATGGGAACAATCTGAGATGCAGAGGAGGAAGAGTACGTGTAAGAGATGGTGGACGAGGAGGAAGAGTACGGGAACGAGGAAGAGCAAAACACCAAAAACATTTCTGATGAAATTTGGGAAACCATGATAGACAGTTTTTTCACACAGGCAATAGAATTTGTCTGTGGTGACAGATGTGAATTGTTGTCAAGACTGGATCCGGCACAGCAGAGTTTTTCTTCCCTGTTACCTGGCAAGGGACAACATTGCATGTGATGCGGACAAAGTCCTCTGGCTGGACCCAGCACAGACGTGATGCCGAGGCAGAATTAATCTCTCATTGACTTTGAGTTTGCAGTGGCACAACATATTTGGAGTGTACTGTAATGTGCTATTCCTTTACTGAAGTTTTCATGTTCTTTGGGGTTTACTGTATTATATAAGTGCTGAATATACCAACATTCAATAGTGTATTATTTGCAGTACTCAGTATATAAACAATTCACTGTGCTAGGTTACTTTCATACTTCTGGTTTTTCAAAAATGCGTTTAAGATATACAATAAGAAACAAAATCTGAAACTACATGCCTTGGACTCAGTGTTCTCCATTTTATGATGTAGTTTCTCTGTAATTTAGTTTCTGATGTAGTGTCTGTAATTTAGTCTCTGATGTAGTTTCTCTGTAATTTAATTTCAAGAAATATGCTTAAGCAATTGTGGAAAAACTGTAATACACTGGGACATCAGAGCCAGGGAGACCCCCCCCCCCCCCCACACACACACACAAACACAAACAGATTAGATTCCAGTTAGACAAAATCGTGTAGTGAAATGACTGGTCACACTCTCTATTTAGGTTGCTGCACTGTTAGGATGACAGATGGCATCCTTGTTCCTCGACACGGAATAATATCACTGAAATAAGCCTGGTGTCTTCCTCAGCATCCTCCAGCAGGACACTGGACATTCATGGGGAGTTCTTTGATGGGAAGACAGTGGGAACAGCGGGATGGAACTGTGGTTGTGCCCTTGGGGCAGAGGAGAGGAGAGGAGAGGAGAGGAGAGGAGAGGAGAGGAGAGGAGAGGAGAGGAGAGCGGAGAGAACAGGAAAAGGGGGAAGCTCCTTCAGTTTGATATTTAAACAGAGAGAAGGAGAGAGAGAGAGAGAGAGAGAGAGAGAGAGAGAGAGAGAGAGAGAGAGAGAGGCAGCTCTCCTCAGACATAATTAAGGCAAAGCATTAAAGGGCTTTGAATAGGATGTCAAACAGCAGGCCTCTTCTCTCTGTTCTGTAAGGTGAGAGGGGGTGGGAACCCATCTCAGAGAATTACACAGAAGGAGGCTGAAAGCAAAACATTCTTCAAACATTTTCATTATGTTACATGTCTATTTTGGAATCTAGTCACTGTCTCCAGAGAGAATGTTCATTTTGATGAGGTCTTTTTGACATTTCAAGTATGAACACCTTGCATGATCTTTCTAACCTCCGGATAGAGAGAGGAAAAGTTCATATCGCAATCTGAAGGTTAAAATCACACCCTATCCTCCCCAGAGCATGGCAAGCCACATTACAGAACGTCATGACCAGGCTGTCCTTAGACACCATTCAAAGCGGATGGCATTGGCCGGGAGGATATTTTCACACTGCGGGACTATTCGTCGGATCCAACAGTTGGAAGACCCCTATAAACCAACACTACGGGGGGGAGGGGCTGAGAGAGTCGAAGATGCCAGCTCCCGATTTGCCTCTTCTGGAGGAGTTTGATCTGGTCTGCGACATTGAATACAAGCAGAATTGAATCTAAGACTGTCTAGCTCTAGAGCAAAAGCACCGATCTCTTTGAACATGACGTAGAACACATCAAACTTCTCCAGTTTGGCTTTACTGTTACACATACAAACACACACTCCGTGAACATTAGACAAGCGGGATTTTGATCATGTCCTGCCTGACGTGAGACGAAAGTGTGAGAAGAGGAGAAAGGAGCAAGAGAGGCAGATAAAAACATTCAGAGCGGTACAAAGAGATATTGCTTTAATCGAGGGGATTATGAGGCCAAAGCGCCATGTTAGAGTTGGCACACAAATCTGACTTTCACAACAGCAGGGAGATTTCCTTTGTAGCCTCATATTGTTGTCTACTCTAAAAGGATGAAAGGGAGGAAAGAGACCCTCTGTCTCCTCACAAAGCTCTTGTTGGGGAAAACCAAGCAGCTTGCATTACCCAAAAGATAGGAAAATAACAGGCAGTCTTGAATATCAAAATAATATTAGGAGAATGATGAAGAGATTAAGAGAGCTTGTTTTTTCTGTTTGTTAGTTTGTGTGTGTGTGCATCTGTGTGTGTGTGTGTGTGTGCGTGTGCGTGTGTGTGTAAGATGTCGACGGTACATGACTATGCATGTATGAATGTGTATATCATGGCAGTGTGTAGGAGGGAAGTGTCGGTGAGGAAGACGGGGTTGGTGAGGAAGATGGGGGTGATGAGGACTGTGGGGGAGGGAAGGGACGAAGGGATGGCTGGGTGCGGAGGGGGCGGCCTGGTGGGGGAGGGGACGACAACAGCAGGATAGAAGAGGTTGAAGGGGGATGTACTGGAATAGGATTTCAACAATAAACACTGTCCACGGAAGCTCCTAGGAGAAAAGGAGCTTCAAAAAAAGAACCAGATGGTTTGACAATGTGCAGTTGTTGGTCTTAAAAAACACCTGTTACTCAGATGCCAAGTGTGCCAACAAAACAGCAGAAGTAGGTTCTTCAGAGGTTCCTACCAGCTATGCAGCTTGATGCACAGGACCACTACTTGAGATGAATAATGGAATGGCATTATGTCACTGATTTCCGCTGTGTGTCTCAGGATGTCGTGGTGTGCAGCCAGAGAGAAAAGCTGGCTAAATTGGCCATTCGATTACCGGACACATGATTGCTGAACAAGTATAAAGGAAGCAACTAAAATCAACTCCAAGTCCCTCCGACCAAGTAATTGTGTTGTTTCTGCGCAGGCTTTGCTCTATGAACCATCTAAACCCTGCCCCTGCTCTCCCCCTTGCACGGCGTATGTACGACACCTTAACACTTCACTAAGCTTGCACACAGCCTCTCTCTCTCTACCCCTCTCTCTCTCTCTCTCTCTCTCTCTCTCTCTCCCTCTCTCCGTCCCGTCTTGGCCCTTCCCCCCCATGTCAGCAAATAAGACTCAGCAAAAAAAAAAGCGTTTTTTTTTCTCTTTAATACATCAGTAATATGCATCCGTTCTGTAACAACCCGGGAGGGGAATGAAATACGGAAGTTTCATGTCAAACCGAGAGGGTTGACCAAAGTTATGGTTTAGGCAGTCAACCAAGCCGAAGACATCCTGGCTCCCAGCAGGGCAATCTGCCTTATCTGCCCACAGACACAGTATGGAGAATGCACATCAACATTGGAGGAAAAACACAGCTTGCTAATGGAATGAAAAGCAATGCTGTAATATCATAATCATCAAACGCTGGATGGCTCTTGCTAAAAGCCTTTTCAGCATTAAAATGTTATCACTCAAATCCTAAATGCCTGGGCTCTGACTGAGAACACAGTATACCCACAACAGGGAAATTATTAAATGAATCAACAATGCCCCATTTCCAACCAAGGATATACATGCATCAACAATGCCCCATTTCCAACAAAGGATCTACATGCATCCTTCAAACCAATGTGCCACAGTAGTCTCGCGGGTGCGGAGAGCAGTGCCACATTAATGTTTTAGGATGATGCATGCTCCAAACAACCTGTTTTCTTCAGGAAGGCCTGAGGACATGTCCTGCTGGTCTCTGAAACAAGGCAACAATAGCTGGCAAAGGGTGGGCCTTTAGGACAAACGTTACACCATTGCAAAAGAGATGGCTAAAGAACCTTAAAGATTGAGATGCCCTTAAGTGCACGTCAGGGGAGGCGCAGAAATTCCTCCAGAGCCACAATTAACCAAGACACCAAGGAAAATAGCACGGCTCATGCACAAAGCTCTACAATCCTGGCACCACTTGTTCTATTGTTTTAGTGTGTGCACTATTCTGGAATATAGGCCACTGGCAGGGGCTCACAGTTTGAGTGTGTGTGTGTGTGTGTGTGTGTGTGTGTGTGTGTGTGTGGAGGAGGAGGGGGGGTAATAGGCATACATACAGGTATACCCACACACATAACAACTAGAACACACACATAACACAACAATTAATCTGCCAGGTGATGAGGATGGGGGCTAAAATGGGAGATTGGACCATGTGTCATCTTTTCAACTTGCTGTTCAACTGTGCACTTTGACCCCATAACAGCGCATACAGTCTGTAAAGAACATTAGGAATGTCACGTCTGGGGCCAGAAGCATCCACACTCACACATATAAGGGAGGTTGCACTTATAAGGGGCTTTCCATACAGGCACATTCATTTACCTTTAAATTGGACATCTCTTAAACACATGTACATAAGGCTATTAATAACTGATACCAAATCAAAACAAACAACCAAGTAGCCGGTTTTACATCATCCCCCTGACAAGTTTGTCCAGCACACCGTTTGAGGAAGAAGGGAGCTCATTGTGCAGTTTGGGATAGCAGTGAAAATAGCTGCTTCCCAAACGATAGGCCTGCAAAAACGGTCAAGTTCTTAAGCTATTTACTGCATAGGTCTAACTCACCACAGTTTTCTTCGTCGCTGTTGTCTGAACAGTCGTCGTCATCATCGCACCTCCATATAGTGGGTATACACCTTTTGTTAGTGCACTGAAACTGTCCATCTTCACACTCCTCTGTTGTTCCTATTAACATGTGGAGAAAAACAACCGTAAGCAGGCACGCGCATGCACACACTACCAGCGATATAGCATGCCCAGTGCTCGTGTAAGTGTGATTTGCAAATGAATGCCTGATTTATATACATCATATTCATTCAATCAATTGACAAAAAAAAATCGTTATGAGCTTCAGCTTGCTGTAGTTTTATCAGCCCCATGGGTTACTTTAGGTTATATATTATTTCGGGGACAGATTCTACAACAAAGCATGTGAATAGGCGCATTGGCCACAGCCAATCGTTAAATTCTGTTATAATAAAGACAAAGATGGGCTACATTATAGAGCAGCGTGAACCGTACACGAGAATCACAACGCAGACCATGTCATGTAGGCGCGTCACACTACACACAATGTTCAATAATTTAGCATTTATGTATGTCCTACATCACAGATAGAGCTCCTAAATTGTCCGCTTGTTCAAACAATATCCAATCGGATTTGTAATCATACACTAGTCGTGGTATGAAAAAGCACATCCTTGCAGTCGCTTCAGCAGAACCATATTATCGTAATGTGTAATACCATTACCCTGTTTCCACGAGCAAGAAAAACACAACCAACCTTTAGAGGAATGAAGTTTTAGGACTAACAAGTGAAAAAGTAGTAGTTTCCTTATATCCGTCCACATATCTGGAGGAGGTGATGGAGCTCATCCACGAACAAAGCCTGTCCCAAATCCGTTCCTCTAGCGATACCACAGTGGTACTTCACCAAGCCAGACCCCCATTTGCCTCACTATCAATTTGAATCAGTGACGATTGCTTTTAGGGCGGGGGATATTACGACAAGACGATCATATTCAATGTATTTGAGTTATCAATGTATTTTTCTACCCCATCCCCAGACGTATTGATTCCAGGAGTATTTTTTCCACACTTGAAAATTATGTAGGTGGAAAGTAAATTCACAAACAAATACATTAACAAATAAATGGAAAAATAGTGTTGCAATATAGAAAGAACTTTAAAAACTGGAATGTAAATAGGCTCACACTATCAAACCCAAAATGTGTGTTCTTGTGTGAGTGGGTGAAAGCATGAGAGTGGGAGAAACAGAGCCGGAAAAGAAAAGAGAAACGCCAAGCGAATCTATGCACCAGCCTACTGCTATCACATCTGTCCAGCTGACTCCAGAATCAATTTGCCACCATACTGCCTGTCGGAAAGTAAACAGAATGGATAGCGGGAGATGGAACGTAGCAACACAAGAGAAGTATTATTGCATGGTGTTTGTATCCAGAACTGTTCACTGGCTACCTCAGCGGCGGCTGGTTAAAAATATTCTAGATGGGGATGTGCCATGTTCAGTCAGCTTCCCAAATACAATTTACCATTAACTGTAGGATATCAGTGTTCTGTGAAATAGTAAGTATTTATTAAAAGCCAAACTGTAGAATTCCCTTCCAAGCCATATTCGAGAGGCTGAGTCATCTCTTCTAAAAGGAATCTTAAAATGCATATTTTTTTCAGGTTTTTAATTAAACTAAATCACAGTTATATATAGCATGTTTTAATCTGTTTTACAATGATATTGTTTTTTTTTTTCTCGCAGCTTTGTTTTTATTCTTTGTCATGTATAGCACATTGAGCTGCACTTGTTTGAAATGTGCTATACAAATAAGAATTGCATAGAAAGTATTGTTATTATTATTATTATTATTATTATTATTCATTTTGGGGTGCTGCATTTAAGAATCCTTTAAAGGGGTGGTGGAGGGGGGTGTTTTTTCCTTTCTGTATTTCTTACTCTTTATATTCGATACTGGTCTCTTCTTAATGGCTGCTTTAAAATCAAAGAACCAAAACTAATAGAACAATATCACAGCATATTTGCTCTGTACAAATTTGTTGCTAACCAACCTCAATATTTCTCTTACTAAAAACAATTAGATTACACTATTTCACTAAATGCCGGTGCTGCAAAATGTGCAACAATGGTTTTACAGTGGTCTTGGCCTTCTCCGAGAATGAACAGTGCTGTCAGTCAAATTTAGGCCACGACCCTTGGTGACAGTATAATCATTCATTTTAATGGAGATAAACTGAAGCAGAACTTAATCTCTCTCTCTCTCTCTGAGATACACACACAATGCTACAGGCAGGTCCTTAACCATTCAGGGGATTCCGTCTTAAACCTAGTGGAAACAATGTGATGGAGTCCTGACACAAGGAAATCAATTACCAGGAATATTGTGTGAAAGTGTCCGTAACCTCCTTTCCTCTGTGGCTAACTATCTTGTATATTAGTGGAAGAAAATCACACTATAATCCCATTACCCTGGGATTCATATCATAACATAAGAAGAAATGAAGCAAACTGATGTCAGACTTCCAGAAAACATTATTTCACCCCAGTGGACAACTGAAAAGAATAGTTTCCTGGTTCTTCATAAGGTTCTGGGCAAAAAGGCTCACTTCCAAGTGATAAGTGAAGTCTTTTATTATTAAATTTCGCTGAAGCTGTATGATCTCTATTATTAAACTTGTATAAAACATGAGAGAGCTCTGTGCTAAGGGGAAAAAAACTAACTAATGTGCCATGTCTACGGTAAAATGGTTACAAATAAAATACTTTGAATGGGTCGACACTTCAGCGGAGCTGATTCAGGCAGGTCACTCAGTCAATCTCACATGCTCATCAGTTGAACGTGGTCTTCTTAAACCTCAGTTCTCTCTCCACTATGGCTCCTACAGCACTCCATTGCTCGTTGCTGCACCACACTGGCTCTTACAACTGCATCAATGCACTGCTGCACACACTATGCTCCTGCTTGCTGCTTAGCACCCACCTCCACCCCAGTCTCCACCTACTTAGGCCCAATCCCAATTGCCTTTTTTACACCCCTTGGTCTGTTGTTCAGCATCTGTCAGGGGATTCTGCAAATATCTGCTCCCTACCCATGATTTCACTGAGTGTTGAACAAGTAATTCATAACAGCAGACCCTTGATGCCAAACTTCAATGTATTGGCATGTAATTGCAATAAACAGTTGCAACAGTAAGTTGTCCTGGATGAATTAAGGTTGTTTTGGGTATGCAGGCTGAAACTCCACAGATAGGCCTGCTGGAGCTATCCCATCCTTAACTCCCTTCAGACACAATGGATAGAAATGTACTGGACCAAATGAAAAAGTCATCAATTCAAGATGGTACAAACCAAATTGAGTTTATGGTGAAGACTGCATTGTGACTAAATGAAAATGAGTGGGAGTGAAAGACGGAAGCTTCAGCAGGAGTGGAAAACTGTTTCCGAGAGAGAGCAAGTGATCGAGATGGAGAGGGAGATGTTTGTCCATCGATTGAGGCAATGTAGAAATCCCTTTGGAGAGATTTGCAAAGTGGTTTAATAAAATTCATTTAAATCACTTTGAACTGGCAGAGGAAAGCCCAATTAAAGAAGCAGAGTCCTACTATACCACTAAGCAGTGTATAATGATTAAGGGAGCAGGTACAACTTCACTGCAGGGTAATGTTTAGAATCAATCATATTTATCCAGAGACTCATGCAGAGCCAAATGAAAAATAAGATAAGGCCCAGAGATCTGAATCAAAATGTAATGTTGTTTTTATTCTGGTTTTCCTCTGGCTCTCCATACGGTATACATTACGGTCCCTAGTTCCTTTCTGCATTCCAGTTATAGCCTTTAAATTAAAAGGGTTGAACACCCCTGCACAGTAAAGCAAATTTGTTGCATCATTGTAGCCTACAACTGTCACCAGAGATAGTAAAGCTTCTATGAGTTATATGATTACTATTTAATTGAAAGACAAGGAAGACATGAGGCATTTACTTTACTATAACTGGAATAGAATCTTTGTTTTGTTTTTTTGTCTGACTAATGTAAGGTGACACAGCGGAGCTCCGTGCAGCCAACCGTATACAGGCTAATGGCATCTGACTGACAGAAACAGAAATCAAGCAAGGAATCCAATCCTAATATTCTAAACAGTACATGCCTATGTACACACACACACACACACACACACACACAGAGAGAGAGAGAGTGCACGACTCCCACCCTCCTCATAAAGAGCATCACACCAATTGGTAGGCTTTGTAAAACTGTTCTATATTAAATGCCAAACACATAATATCCACATTGTTTTATTGGACCAAAGACCAATTTGTAAAACCTGACGAGGCTGTTCAGCCAGGTTCGATCAGCGAATGTGTCTGTCCACTGCGACTGAACGCCCATCCAAGCCTGGGAAAAAATGTTTTTCAACTTTCCCACGTCAAAATATGATACATTCTTGTGTCACGTGTCCAAGTTTGCAATTTCATGATTTGACACCGATATCGTTTATGTTACATCCAACATTCAATCTATCGTGACAGTAACGAAAGGTTATTAGTAATGATGTCAAAGGAATTACTGTAAGTAACAGGTGAACACTTTATATAATCGGACAAAACCGCCACAAAAATATAGGTCGTCAACGTTATGTCTTTTTCGAAAGCGCAAACTTCCACAATGGCTCCAGATCTCAAGCCTTCCCGAAACCCTAAGTGTGCAAGGTGCAGAAATCATGGACTCATTGTTCCACAGAAAGGGCACGTGAGAAAATGTAAGTTTGTGGAATGTCAGTGCTGGAAATGCTCCCTCATCACGCAGAGGACCAAAATTATGTCAATTCAGCGAAAAATTAAGAAATCTCAACGGGAGGAATTCGAATTGGCATGCTCTCCTGATGCGCAGACTACTAGGCCTAGGCTTAATGTAGGTGAGGCGGCGCCTGTAGTGGATGAAACATCGAGAGCCCAAGAAGGCGCCCCCGCCCAGACGCAACAGACATCTGGTGTGCTGTCCTTGGAACAAGGGGCCCGTGAGGTCACTGTCATAAAGATGCCAACGCGACGATTTCAAGAAGTTGATGGGAAAACCTATGCTGAGCTTGAGGACGTGCCGACTGACATTAAATCTGCAACTGGAGGAGCTTTCGACCCATTGAGCAACTTATTTGATCACCGAAGAAGGCAACCGCAGGGGCAAGTAAATCATGAAGGATGCTTGGAGTACAGAGATGAGACGAGGTTCAGCAGCCAAGTGAATTGGAATGTGGCTCCAGACGCACCCTTTGGAGTAAGCCGAAGTAAGTGAATAACTCAACTCCAAAAATTTGTGTAAACATTGCATACAACTTAATCGGCAGACTCAAGCTAGGTGTTGTTGATCAGCAATCATGCAAAATGTTTCCAAACAAGCACATGCCTTGCTAACGTTAGCGGATTAGCACAACCTAGTCAATGAATAGCAGTTGCCAACCGCGCGGTTTTCAGGACACAGCAGTTGAGTCGGCAAATGCAAAAAGTAGGCCTGGTACTTCAAGTTAAGTAATTGGGTAGTGATATGTCTACTCTAGAATAAACAGCAGTATGTTATTAGTCTTCTGGAGAAAAAACATATACATTTTCACACAATAAATTTATTTTTAAAAATCACTGCCCACCCACAGTGTGGCATTCGAGTAGGATTGACAACTTTGTTTTGACGTGTTTTTTTTTTTTTAAACAAGTAGGCCTAATTAAACAGTAAATTCATGAGATTTTTTTGTGATTTGGTAAACTGATAGTAGTATAAACGAATTAATAAATTGTCCGTTTTTCTTAAAGTGACAGTTTTAGAGTCGAAAAAAAGGTTTTTAAATTTAACGAATTAATTATTCAGTGTCGCCACCGAAGTAGTCAGGAAGCAAAAACGCCGTAGACTTCACTTGGACCAGTGCTTTACCGATAGCGTACAAACATATGTATCGGTTTATCAGTCATTGTAACACAAAGTCTTTGTCAGCTCAGTGTCCACACTGAAATTGAAAATAAGAATTGTGTTAAATAAAGCACTATTGTAATTAGGCTGACATACACTGTACATATTTGTTTTACATATGATTTAACAGATCAGTTAGTGGATCACAGAGGCTATTTTATTTTAACAAATGGCTAATAATCGTATAATACTCTAATTGACAACATAGAATCTTCCATTTGTAGGGTCTCCTTCTACGGCAAGTCAAATTAAACACACCAATGGTTGTTTAAGTGTAGTGTGAATGGAATATATATATACATATATGTGTATGGAATTTAGTAAATCATTTTAAACAACCATTGGTGTGTTTAATTTGTAATATATATATATATATATGTATATATATATATATATATATATATTCCATACACACTTAGAGGGATACTTCCCTGATTTTCTAAAACAATATATGTTGTTGTTATGCTAATAGTAAGTATATTGAACTAGTTGGGGTCATATGATCAATGTAAGTGAAATTTGCGTATTTTTCTGACCACCGGCATTTAAAGGGTTAATTCTTTGTACACCACAATACCCATATATCATTGCGCAAACCAAACTCAGAACCAGCAAATGATCTCCCCTTGGCTGAAAACAGTGGTAGTTTAAATAAATTCAGGAAGGACCCCCGATGACACAATAGAGAGTAATTTTCTCAACTCATTTCACATTCTGCTTTCTGATTGCAAAATGCTAAATGACGATACAATGTTAAAAATATAACATTGGTATCTGATGAAAAACATATCAGAAGATCGAAAATGGGTGAACTATCGCTTTAAAATAGCTTCACCCTCAAATCGTGTGGTCACTCACAAATGTAAAAAAACCAACTATTTCCGCACTTTTTTATATAGCTTGCTAAGCCATCATTTGGGGGGTATTGTGTTCCAATGAAACGTGTGTATTTGACCTGTTTCATTTAGATGCACCTCGGGGGGACTTCATGACAGCAATGGAGTGCGGACAACGAGAAGGTTACAACGGTGACGTTTTGACTATGCCTGCCTTGGGTCTACCCATCCGGCTCTATGCCCGCTGCCCAAGCGGTTACGCTCCGTGTCCCACTATACTGGTAAACATGCCACATATGCCACAAGGGGCCTACAAAGAGGGCCATGGTCCACTGATGGTTACACCGTTCCCCCCAGGCGCCCTGCACTATCCCCCGGAGCATGGCTTATCTTATGTAAGTACACACTATTTTTATTTATTAAAAATCTATACACATTATGTCTCTACGACACTGGTAAAAAAAAGGTTAACCTTTTGCTGGCTACCATAACCTCCTCTGTCCAAAAGGTTCCCGACACCCCAAACATCTGAGTATACGACAGCATTGTTTGTTCAGTCTCTTTCGCATTGTCATTGTTACACATACGGTTGTAAACTGGACAACATAAACATATAGTTGTAAACTGGTAAACATGAGGATTTCTTCAATTTTAACGTCAAACAACCCAATAACCATACAGAACCGATCTCTGTACATTCTCTTTCAGGACGGGAGAGGCCCTTTCTTCATCCCTCATCCACCCATGCGTCCTGTCCCCTACCAAGAGGAGCTGGTCCTGAGGCAGCATCCACTTCCCCCGCCACCCAAGAGTAGGGACCATGGAGCAGGCATAGGTCCGAGCTTGGCTCTCTATGTTGTTTTGTTAGCTGTGGGTAGGAACGGCTGCAAATCAGCATACACAACAGGGGGGCAAACAACAGTATGTGGATATACTCAGTTATTTGACACGTTTTGACTGACAGTATTGTCTCTCTCTCTCCAGCAGTTGGCCTGGGTAGTCAAGGGTCAGAGGTGAACTCCACGGAAACCGACACCTCCTCTCAGGAAACCTTATAAGCAATAAAGTTCTGGTCTTTATGTCCCAACAGGACCGCACCATGTTTTCAAGAGAATTTTCTCCTTGTTCATTCATTATGCAGTATTTTCTTTGTTGTTCCATAAATCTTCTTTACAACCATCACTCAAAAACAATAACATTCACTGGAAATATTAGAACATCCTCCATCCATAGAAGTGTGCTATACTTATATACCAAAAAGGATAATTTGGTATAATTCCAAATTTTTACTATGTATTTATTTATAAATTGAGATTGATTTTTTTTTTAAATATACTTTTTCATCAAAAATCCCCTTATTTATCCAATAGAAATCACATCAAAGTCTATGTCATTGCATAAGTTTCTTGCTTGTGTGTTCAATAAAAGTTTTTCCATCAGATTTTCAGAAGCAATTTGTATACATTTTCTTGAATGCATGTAGGCTATTAATGCCAGAAAGTGATATTACCAGATTACTAAACACAATTTATATTGCAGACAGACCTGACTTAACTGCGTATATATTTAACCTGATGAAACAAATGCTGTAGTTAAACATATTCTATGCAAATACTTTTTTTAAATTCCACTCAGGCAACTAGAAATAATACACAGCATGCACAAGCAGGTGCGTCTCTCATACGCGCTGTCATACACAGCTAGATAAAATGACTGACAGTGTATCGTCAAAATTGTTCATGATTTGGGAAAAACGCGTAAACGCAGTTGGAGATATTATATATTATAAAAGGGTAATAATATAACCTAATGATTAAGTTCCGTTACCCTCTTGAAAAACAAGGCACCTGACATTGGTTGCACATTACAAAGAACAAAATACTATAATTTCATATAAATACCAAAATATATGACATTTGACCTCTTTGATTGCATTGGCTAGCCGCTGCTCATCAATACATATTGTAGCTTTTATAATTCAAACAGACTTTTCAGAGGCTAGGAAAATAAAGGTCTGTTACAGTTATTTAGCGCCATCAAGTGGTCCCCCTCAACAGAAAATGCTGCAACATCTCTGGTTGCTATGGTATCGCTAGCTCAATGTTTCTTAGTAACCATACATAAACCAAATGAGAGAGTGGCGAACTAGGTTTTATTATAATGATAACATATTTTGGTAAAAGCTATTTGTAATACTTTAGTTAATAGTGTACCTAGACAAACTTCAGACACTTGTCAAGTAAATATTTCAGCAGTTTGTGTAAGCTAGCTAGCTTACGTTAGCTTTAAGGAAATCCATAAAGAAGAGTTTACGAAGGTTGGTTTGGTTATCAAATTGAAAGCTAACGTTGACGATCGACAGCTGTCTGCCTCACTTGCAAAACTAACAACCTACATCTGTATTTAATTTAGTCATGTATATAAAATATGACTTTACCTTGCAATAACATGTTGGTGGTGTGCTTTGCAATTCCGACAGAAGGAAGCTGAATGAGTCAGTGCACCTGCCACCTTGAGAAATGGCATCTGTCTTTGCCCAGGCCAACTATGTATTCGGTCTGCGGACAGGTGTAGCGAATAATTTGTGCTACTTCGACGAACAGACCATTATATTTCCTTGTGGAAACAACTGCGTGCGCTACAACATTGACCAAAAATGGCAGAGATTTATTCCAGGTCTGGCCGTGGGGGGGGGGGGGGGGGGGGGGGGGGGGGGGGGGGGGGGGGGGGGGGGGGGGGGGGGGGGGGGGGGGGGGGGGG
>JAVQIZ010037927.1:0-15461 GCA_036023535.2 Galaxias brevipinnis | reverse complement strand
AAAAATATAAAGCTTGAGGAAATTGTCCCACTGCATTTTCCAGCCAGGATTAAACAATTGGAACATGACACAATTTAGGTTTGTTGGTGTTTTTCACCTTTAGATATTCAGAAGTTTTTTATGGATTTGATTTACATTTATATGCTTACATTTGTGCAGAATGTCTTGTTTTATGTACACACGTGTGAAACTTTTGGATGCTGCTTTTGTGACCTGGTCTCTCTTGGAAAAAGAGACTCTGAATCTCCATCAGACCAACCTGGTAAAATTAAAAATAAAAAACAAATAGGAGTGGATAATAAAGAGAAAGAAAAAAAGGAAGATGATTCAGAGATAGAGAGAAAACAGATTGAGGAAAAGACTTAGAGAAAAGAGAGGATGATGGAGGGATACAGTTTGAGGGATAATGGCTATTTCCCTCATCCTCTTTAAGTATGTTATGACCTGCTGCCAAGTTCAAGCTATTATACACATCTCTCTATATCCTGTGGACGTGCATGTGCGTGTGTATGTCCACGTGAGTGCTTGTATGTGAGTGTTTCTGTGTGTGTGTGTGTGTGTGTGTGTGTGTGTGTGTGTGTGTGTGTGTGTGAGAGAGAGAGAGAGGTCTTTGACCCAGAGACATCATGGGCAGATTTCTAGGTTATGAGGTTACTAGGGGTTCACAAGAACACATGTTCTATGTTGAGATGGTTCAACAAGAGACAAACACAAACCTCTCTCTCTTTACATATACTGTATATATATTGATGTGTGTGTGTATATACTGTATATATACATAAATGTACTGTATATAACATTTTGTTTGAAAGAGAAACCTTTTTGTCAGTGTGTGTATTTGTTTGCGTGACGATATAACCCGGTTGAACCGTACAACTCTCTGAACTCAGTGTTTACACATCACCAGTGGAACCTTTCTCTAACACACACACACACACACACACACACAGACACACACACACACACACACACACAGACACACACACACAGTCTGGTGGTGAACTCTGTGCCCCACATCTGGAGTAGAACAGGGAGCAGGAGCATGAACTGGTGTTCCCTGGAGCGTGGAGTGTGTGTCTGCGTGCGTGCATGTGTGTGTGTGTATCTATGCGTGTGACTCCCAGGGAAGTGTGAGTGTGTGTGTGTGTGTGTATCTATGCGTGTGACTCCCAGGGAAGCGTGAGTGTGTGTGTGTATCTATGCGTGTGACTCCCAGGGAAGCGTGAGTGTGTGAGTGTATGAGTGTGTGTGCGTGCATCTGTGTGTGTTTGTTTGGGAGTGAGTGTTTGAGTGTGTGTCTGTGAGGTGTGTGTGCTTGTTTGAAATGAGTGAGTGTGCGTCTGTGTGTGTGTGTGTGTTTGGGAGTGAATGTTTGAGTGTGTGTCTGTGTGTGTGTGTTTGTTTCGGAGTGAGTGAGTGTGTGTCTGTGTTTGTTTGGGAATGAGTGTGCGATTGTGTGAATCTAATAATTTCACTTTGTTTTCCAAAAGCAAAAAGCCCAGTTATTGAAATGACAGAGGCTGAATCCATGGCCAGTAGTTCCTGTACACACCAGCAGTCTGTGTGGTTCAGGAATCTGAACCAGAGAAAGAAGATGCCTCCCTTTTCCATGTGTTTAATGCAGCTCTCCCACTTCCAGGGACCATATTGATCATATCTGACCCATTAACCTCCTCATCAGCTGTCAATCAAGCCCATCGACTTCTGCTCTGCCCATGTGGCAGCAATGATTGGTTGTGTCAGGGCTAGCAGCCAATCAATAGAGAGATAGCCGAAGGGAAGGCCCCTCCCCCTCAGCACCGTTTCTACTCTAGTCTTTAGCGACAGACAAACTCACGGCCACAGTTCACAGTGAGGGTCTGACTGAAGATCTACATGTGTGTGTGTGTGTGTGTTTGAGTATGTTACTGTAGTATGTGTGCACGTGTTTGAGAGTATATGTATAGGTGTGTATTTTTGAATGTGTATGTGTGTGTTTGAGTATGTTACTGTAGTATAGTATGTGTATGTGTCCACGTGTTTGAGAGTATATGTTAATGTGTGTGTACTTTTCAGTGTGTGTATATATATTTTTTCAAACTTTATTCCAGACTCACAGGAGGGTCCATAACAAGAGAAAAATAAAAAAATAAAAAAACATAATAATAAACAAGAAAAATACAAGACAAAACCACAAGTAATTCAATTTTACAAAAGACGTATGTAGGCTATCTCGCCAATGTTTTCTGAGCCTGGATGAGTACCGAAAGCAACTTTTCCTATATGCGTGAGTGTGTGTGTGTGTGTGTTAGGTTGTGTGTATGCTTGAGTGTGTGTATATGTGAGTGTTAGGGTGTGTGTATGTTTGAGTGTGTGTTAGGTTAGTGTGTGTGTATGCTTGAATGAGTGTTATGTTAGTGTGTGTGTATGCTTGAATGCGTGTATGTTCGAGTGTGTGTTAGGTTAGTGTGTGTGTAGGCTTGAATGTGTGTGTTGGTGTGTGTGTGTGTGCTTTAGCGAATGTTTGTGTGTGTGTAACCTTGAGTGTAAGTTAGTGTGTGTATGTTTGTTTGAGTGTGTGTTAGTGTGTATGCTTGGTTAAGTATGTGTTAGAGTGTGTATGTTTGTTTGAGTATGTGTTAGTGTGTATATGTTTGTTTGAGTATGTGTTAGTGTGTATATGTTTGTTTGAGTATGTGTTAGTGTGTGTATGTTTGTTTGAGTGTGTGTTAGTGTGTGTATGCTTGTTTAAGTATGTGTTAGTGTGTATATGTTTGTTTGAGTATGTGTTAGTGTGTATATAATTGTTTGAGTGTGTGTATGTTTGTTTGAGTATGTGTTAGTGTGTATATGTTTGTTTGAGTGTGTGTTAGTGTGTGTATGTTTGTTTGAGTGTGTGTATGCTTGTTTGAGTATGTGTTAGTGTGTGTATGCTTGTTTGAGTGTGTTAGTGTGTGTATGTTTGTTTGAGTGTGTGTGTGTGGGGAGACATGCTGTGAGGGCTTACTACATGTTGATGACTCAGCAATGTCTCCTCTGCAAGACCATCCCCACCTGAGAAACAGAGAGAGAGGGAGAAGGAGGGTGGGAAAGAAAGAGAGGGTGATAGACACAGTAAAATGGAGAGAGAAAGAGTGAGTGGATAAAAGAGAGAGGTAAAGAGAGGGAAACACAAAGAACCAAGCATCCCTCTTGATTGGACCAGACCAGCATCTGATCAAACATGCATTCTAGAGGCTCACATATGTAGATTAGGATCATTCTGTATTACCTTCTCTACGCCCGTCCCTCCAAATCACCTCCTCTTCCTCCTCTCACCCATATCGCCTTCTCCCACAAAAGCCCCCCCCCCCTGCTCTCACCTCACCCAAATCGTCTCCCCGTCTCCCCCAAATCGACTCCCTCTTCTCTCCTCAGCCCCCAACAACCCTCACATTCTAACAGCAAACAGACAAACAGGAAGCAGTCAGATTTATAGGAAGTTTATAACATTAAGATAAAGGGCGTTTTACACATACAATAACAAACATACAACTGATTTGTATGAGCATCATCATCATAATAATAACAATAATAACCTGTACAAGTTTTTCCATACATGGTAGGGTTGTGTACTTTCTCTGCATAGCGTTCTTTCAAAGAGCTACGCCTGTAGAGCACACCGCTAGCGAGCGAGCTAGCTAGCCAGGTTCAATGTGGAATAAGGCTTGTTGTTGAATAATGTTTGATTCTCCATTTTCTCCACATAGGACAATCTGTCATATCACTTTAACAATAATAAGAAAAAAAAAACGAAACAGTTTCAAAAATAAAAAGGAAAAATACCTTGGAAAGTAGATGTTTTTGCTATGGCTAGCTATGTCGGGAGTACAATCTTGGGAGGAATTTGAAGTTCGATTCAAAGACTCCGAGCACTCCAAGGTTGCACCGAATGCTAAATCAAACAGCCCCCTCATGGCAGGTGCCTGTGATGACTGTACGCTTGACCTTTAAGTCTCTTTAATTTGCTGCACATTATGCCCCCCCCCTTCTGTGCATTCAGTTGAAATGTCCATATAGGCTAACATTTTAGCCTTTGCTTTATTATAATTTGTACAATACCCATAACTCTTCTGTTTTTATGTTAGCCGGCCAACCTAGACTCACTTCCTGGCTAGACAGGAAGTTGTCATCAACAGCACAAGAGGGGTCTTGAACAGCACCATAACATTACAAGGCTATAAAGTTTTACAAATAGTTAAACTGTTGTTGCTTTAATACAGCTTTAATGTATTTATTAATAATCATAACAACGGATTGCACATGATATAGCACTTTTCTAGACACCCAAAGCGCTTTACTCTATAGGGGGAGACTGACAGGCAAATCGCCTAGGTGATGCTACAGCCACCAATTTGCACCAGACTTGCTCACCACACAGAGCCACAAGGGACTGGACAGGCCGACGGTGAGCTGAGTGATTGATTAGGTGACCATGATAGATACGTATAGTGCCAGAGCCAGAGCGGGCATTTAGCCAGGACACCTGGGTCAACACCCACTATCCTTCACCAGAAGTGCCGTTTGGTTTGGGCACACTTTGACAAAGTACACATTCAGTCAAGTCTGGAACCTAAAGTTGTTTTAGTTGGATGGATTTGCACTAGCCCCATATCCTTTATAGTTTAGAAAGCCAGGGTAACGCTTGACCCGGGTCATGATACTCTCATGAACAAAACTATAAAGACCTACCCATAGGGACGTGAAGGCCTGGAAAACAAGCGCTACTAATCTTTCACCAGAGTACATATGAAAACTGTCATAAATAGTTTTATTATTCACTTGTACAGCTTTTTATTTAATAAAAACAGAAGGAAAAGTTTAAAAGAAAGAAAGAAAGAGGGTTTCAGGAGGACATCATTAAAGACGAGTGGGCGTGCTACATTAATAGCAGTTTGAATCAACAAGACGTTCGCTTTTTTTTTCTTTTCTTAACACCGCTAGCGAAGGCCAACTGTTTTGTTTATCTGAAAAGGGCGGTGAAAACGAAGGATAACAAAGTAAACAAAACATCAACAACAACAAACTAGTGTGGACTGCAGATTAAAACCCTGCATTAACCTGTAACAGTGCAATATATGTTGCTCCGGTCGTTTAAGTCGCTGTGGAGAAGCAAAACTGAGGGTGAGGGGGCGGGGTCATGTGGTGGGTGGGGGCGTGGTCAGACGTGGGGGCGGGGCTCCCACAGACCTAGGTCAAGCGAAGAAGCAGGAAGAGAAAAGCATTGTCAACTTCAAGTAAGGCAAAAAAGAAAAAGAGAACAGAGAGTTCTTGTAGGTGGACAACCCCTCTTCCCTCCCCACGTCCACCTATCACAAACATCAACAGAAATAACATTAACAAAAAAGATTTGAGCTTCATTTTGGCAGGTTCAGTGATGTAATAAAACATGTAAACAGAAAAACAAAACAAAACAATGAAGAGAGTCCTAGAGTAAGTGATCCTGGGTTGGCTAGTGTACAACACAGTAAAATATACAATAACTGTTTTAAACAAATTAAAAGACAAGAGTGAAGTTCTCCTTGCATTACCTGGATAACTTCCAGACTTGACTGGATATCTTTCCAGATGAGGCCAAAAAAACAGGAGAGTGTGTTAGTGTATGTGATGCGAGTTTGTGTAAAATGACAAGTAATAATAATACAAAATAAATCAGACACTCATTCCCACTGAACAAGCGCTGCCAGCTGTTAGTAAACTGTGATTGTGATTCCTCCCTGAACATGTTCACTGTACACGTCGCTGAGATATTTGAATTCTGCGGCCTACCGTCCAAAAACAACAAGTTAAAGGGTCAGTTCCCCCAAATTTCAAATAACTCCACTGCTAGTTAGTGAACATGTCCCAAGTTCAGAAACAAGTGGCAGGGTAGCATATATATGACTGAGGGGAATATAAAAGTTGCGGATTGTGCCTTTAATATCAACAGTACAGTAAGAGGCAGCTTACTTCCCCTTAGAGAGACAGAGAAGTAGATTAGGCCTGACCCACAGCACTCCTATAGGCCCGGAGGTACAAAAACAGATTTGGCATGCTTAAACAGGAAATGATATTACAATAACGCTTAATATTCTCATATATCGAGAGACTTGACATTTCTGAAGCAAGCGTAAGAATTTTTTATCTTAAAAAAAATCTGTAGCTGCACTATTCTTATTCCTGACTAAATTAAAACCAGTTTTTTTTTTTATATAAAAAAAGGAGAAGAACAAAAAGACAGTGTGGGATGGAGGGAAGAGGGAGGGGAGGGAGAGAAAGAGAGCACCCCATTCTATATTTGACTTTGGACCGCACCCGACCACAGTCAAACAGATTCTGAAATAATTTCCACTACTTCTTTAAGTTTGGCTGAGACTGCCCGGTGCCACAAACGCACCATATTTCCCTTATCTACAAGCAGAAGCAATGGGATTGTCCTTCCGATTCGTGCTTACCCCACCCACCTGGCTACTTTCAGGCACGCTCAGCCAAGAAAACAATCCCCAAGAATTTGATGGGAATTTCAACTCAAACCTGTTTTCAACCAGTCTGACAGAACCTGTTACTAGGCAGGAGGAGAAAGAACAACGCATGCTGGTGATACATGGATCTGTGCAGTAATCAACAGTTGTTCCTGGTACTACGTGTCAATGTTACCAGCAAAAAACAGACAAAGACCTTTGACTCTGTGTACTTTAAAGGAAGACTCGGGGATGCAGCGTCTCACCCGGACGGAGTTCAACACAACATTCTTTGAAGGCCAGTTCAGACCAATGATTCGCGATGCAACTGGCTGCAAACTGGCAAAAGAATCCAAACGTCTGACCTTAAAACGCTCTAAAACTGAGTGGTTCACACCAAAGCAACTAGCACGGACACAAATGACCGTTTCCACATAACAGCATAGCCTACTACAGTAATTTAATAATTTTATTTTCCTATTAGTATGAGCTAGTGTATGACAATTGTTTTTATTTAGCTGCGATTGGCACCATAGCTACGATATGATGCTGAGTATATAATTTTAATAAACAATAGCTTATTTAAATAACAAATCCAACGTATGCATGTAAACGCACTAACGCCTTTTGACATAAATCTGGCGCTATGCTTCCTAACGTTCTAAAACTGCCCTTGGCGATTTGACAAGCCAAATCTTCTGTGACGACATGCAACGGCTTCAGCCGCCTTGCAACAACTAGTTTCAGACCGCTGCAACTTTTGTCTGTGACATTCTAAAACCGTTTCATTGCGTCGCAAATCTTTGGTCTGAACTGGCCTTAAGAGATGTCGCAAAAAAAATTAATACAGGTGTAGGCACAAATGCCGGTGAATATGGATATGGATGCTACTTGGCGTATTTTGTCAAATAGCTTGGCAAACGTTATCCAGACCTTTTCGGGTTGGACACCGCATAACCGAGTGGAAACCTTCCGGGTAATAATCTACGACCTAAGCCGCCTAGAAGACTTGGTCGCAGAGAGAGAGGGGCTAGCCGAGTGGGAGTTAAGTTACGCACCATTAGACAGAGCTAGCTCATAGCTCCACTGCAGTTGTTATAGAGAAACTCCCCTAGACGGGGGTGGGCAGCCGTTTGGCAGGTAGCTAGCACCGTAGTTGCACCCAGGCCATTGAATTGTTAAAACCTACACCGGATATATATATCTTAAAATACACACTCAGCCACATTCGAGAGTGTATCGTGTTCAACACCAACAGCTAGGAGAGCCGTAGTATTTAAGAAAGGACCCAAGTATGGCCATGGTGGCATGCGGAGGCATCGTGGGGACTTATTCATTTTTTTCAATTTCTAAGGTCAAGGCTCAGTGGAACCGGGAGGCATCAACATAGCAGTGATCCAATGGCCTAAAGACGGGGGGGACGGGGGGGTTCCTCTACGGACTCGTTCTTACAGCCTTTTGAGAATGTTTTAGAGGAAAACAGCCCTTCAACCTCTGACCTTCTGCCTGGCTAATAGTCCCTGCAACTAGCGCTAGCAAACGCTGAACCCCTCACAGTGCCTTCGCTAGCTAGCCTGCCGAGTGTTCTCATTAGCTTATGAAAGCTGGCTGACAATTAATCCTCCACAGCAAACTCAAAACAACGCTGATCTGACGGCCTTCTGATTTTAAGCTCAATTCATGAATTAGTAGGGCTCATGATCCATGATTTAATCACAGGAATTCACTATGAGAACGAGGTATGACTTGAAAAAGAAAAAAATCTGATCTGAAGTTAACATTTGGACACTTATGGGTTCTGCAGAAACATCAAGAGTCTGTTATGAATCATTTGAAACACCCCTGCAGTGAAGAGATATAAAATACAATCCTATCATAACATTACATTACAAACCTCTTTTCTCAATAACAAAAATGATATACAATTTATATCAAGGCGAGGAAACATTGATTCCAATAAGAACATCATGCAGACTGTGTGTAGCTTATTGTTTTATCTTATTACCATTCTGTCGTAATTATATAACTTTGTCAAATGGACTTAACATTATATTAGTCTCTCGACAGGAGAAATAACATTACTAACAAATACAGGAGGCCACATCATAACCATCTCTCCACAGCTTGAAGGACAGGACACAGCTTATGTAAATTGCCTTACGTATCTTAAAAATTATCTTTGCTAGCCATAAGTAAACAAAATAATAATAAAAATAATTGGGGGAGAATTTGAAGGTGTTGCTTTTCTACTGCACTGACAGAGAAAGAAAAAAGAAAAAACGGACAGCAAAAACGAATCAACTGATCTGGAAACAGAAAGATCTGGGAGCATTCACAGTACATATGGGTAATATGCTAAGGAATCTGTGTGTGTGTGTGTGTGTGTGTGTGTGACTCTGTCTGTAGAATGTGAATACCGGAGATTCAATAGATAACGGGTTACCTGAAGTACTGGCCTTCATGTTTTGTTTGGTTACGGTTTGGGTATGTGTGTGTATTCCTCGATAGACAATGGGAAGAAGTGCAGCAAATGCATAATAATCCAACGCACTCCAGATCCCATTCAGATTATAATCCAACATGATTTACTCTCTTCACCCATACTAACGCAGGACTGGCCTGGCCTGGAATGGCCTGGGTCTTAGCTCACTTTCTCTAGAGGACTAGAATCACAGTCTGCTCAACACGATACTCTCTGGCTGAAGAAAGAAGAGAGAAAAGGATATAAAGGGGGGGGAGGACGGGGGCAATGAAAAAAAAAAATGAAAAAAAAGAAAGAGAGCAAAGATAATTGGTCAGCATAATAATGGTTCCTATGATCCAGTCCGGGGGGCGGCCGGTCTGTTTCCAGCCCAAGCGTCCTGGGCCGTTCTGGGGATAGAGAAGTTTGACTTGTCTGTAATTCAGTTTTGAAATTCAAGTTTCCTCCTGCTTCAGTTTGTCCATCCGTCCATTTCTCCTCCCCCTCCTCCCCATTTGTAAAGTCATCCCTCGTTCCCCCGCTCTCAGCATGTGTTTGGGGGAGGGGAGGGGGGGCAGGAAAATAAATCAATCGCGGATCTCGTTGAACTCGTTAAAGAGTCTCAGACCTTGCTGGTCGATTTCCTCCAGTTGATTAGGGTCCACACCCAGTCAGCTGACGACTCAGTCTTTGGCCGGGGGCGGTGTGTGTGTGTCAGTGGGCGCGTGTGTGTGTGGCGGGAACACAGAGAGAGAGAGAGAGAGAGAGAGAGAGAGAGGAGCGAGAGAGAGAGAGAGAGTTGGTGGGGAGGGGGGCAGGGCGGGCTATGGTTGTGTGTCAGACCTTGGTGATCTGAGTGTGCCGGTCCTCGTCAAACGGTTCGTTCTCCGGGTCAGAGTCCGTAGTGTCGGAGTACCGGTAGTGGTCCGGCTCGTTGTCGCTCACGTCCGGGGTCACGGAGGTCGACGTGTTTCCCGCCTCGGAGTTAGCTCCTTCTTCCACCGTCTTGGTGAAGTAAAGCTTCACCTGATCAGTAACAAAACCAGAGGGAGGTACAGCCAGTCAATGATATCATCTCCCACACACTGGTTAGGACAGATTACTAGTTTACACCTGGTCAGGACAGATTACTAGTTTACACCTAGTTAAAACAGATTACTAGTTTACACCTGGCTAGGACAGATTACACCTGGTTAGAACAGATTACTAGTTTACACCTGGTTAGGACAGATTACTATGCTACACCTGGTTAGGACAGATTACTTGTTTACACCTGGTTAGGACAGATTACATCTGGTTAGGACAGATTACTAGTTTACACCTGGTTAGGACAGATTACTAGTTTACACCTGGTTAGGACATATTACATCTGGTTAGGACAGATTACTAGTTTACGCCCGGTTAGGACAGATTACTAGTTTACACCTGGTCAGGACAGATTACTAGTTTACACCTGGTCAGGACAGATTACTAGTTTACATCTGGTTAGGACAGATTACTAGTTTACACCTGGTCAGGCCAGATTACTAGTTTACACCTGGTTAGGACAGATTACTAGTTTACACCTGGTTAGGACAGATTACTAGTTTACACCTGGTCAGGACAGATTACTAGTTTACACCTGGTTAGGACAGATTACTGGTTTACACCTGGTTAGGACAGATTACTAGTTTACACCTGGTCAGGACAGATTACTAGTTTACACCTGGTCAGGACAGATTACTAGTTTACACCTGGTTAGGACAGATTACTAGTTTACACCTGGTTAGGACAGATTACTATCTTACAAACAGGGCCTGAATGGAGGAATTGCATCGATTTATATTTTTTACCTTGAAATTTGGAGAGAAGTATCTGTTGGCTTTGTCCTTGTTAGCTTTATCAAGGTGGTTCTTGGTAAGAGACAGAACCAGATAGTCCCTGTCGTTCTCTCCTCCTCTTCCTCTTCCTCCTCCTCCTGGTCCCTGGTTGTGATTGGTGCCTTCGGTTTCTCGCGCCACGCTGCCGTTCTCCAACTTCTCAAAGTTCTCCTCAGGCCCGGGGATGAAGAAAGTGTTGACCCAGAAGTGGAACATCTTGTCCTGCAGAGAGAGAGAGAGAGAGAGAGAGAGGGAGTGAGAGAGTGTGAGAGAGATAGATAGACGGGGAGAGAGAGAGAGAGAGACGGACGGGGAGAAGAGAGCAGATTTAATAAGAGAGAGAGTACAACAGAGTACAGTTTTGTAACAGTGGTTTGTTGTCATGGCACTCGCATCTTCTTCCTGTCCTCCTACCTTCTTCAGCATCTTGTTTTGTTTGTGGAAGAACTCCACCTTGATGTCTCCACACACGGGCAGAGGCTGGGGGAACTCAAAGTACATGTCGTTGTCATGGCGCCGCGTGTGCGCCGGGTTAGAGGTGTGGATCTTCACCTTCAACTGATACACCACGAACTGGGGGTCTGCCCAAATAAGGAGGAGGAGGTCGGAGGGGGGTCAAAGGTTAAACACAACAATTACTCATCATTATCATCATCATCATCGATAACAAGACCCCAAGCAGACCCCCATCTAGACACAGTGGTTCATGGCTGACAGAGTCAAGACAGAGAAAGAAAGAAAGAAAGCTGTGCTGCCTGTCAAAGCATTGGGGAGAGAGAGAGAAGAGAGAAAGATGGACAGGGAGAAACGGATGGACGCTAGCAAAGGGGTTAGGAACACACAGGCACCCCAGAAAGAGAGAGAGAGAGAGAGAGAGAGACAGAGAAAAAGAGAAAGAGAGAGCGCGAGAGAAAGAAACAGAGAGAGAGAGAGAGAGAGAGGATTTGATTTTTTCAGTCAGTGTTGTTATAACTTTGTAGGAGGTGAATACGTGTACAGTAAACTATCTACTGGAGATGTGTTACTATGCAGGAAAACAACCTCCTGATGTAGCTGTTGCGTGTCAATCCCTCGCTCAGTGAAATCATGATAGGAAAACACAGACTATGTGATAGCACGCGAAGGACCAATGTACATCGTTAGGGTCAATCCTAGGTAAATAGCGTTTGCAATAGTTTCTTGATAATTTATTAAACGTTGGATTTACGCTGGGACTAATAAAATAAAGAATTATACGTTAAGGTTAACGATATTATGAAAGCTGATTGACCATCCTGATAAACACCAAATAATAAATCTCGTTTTGCTATGGTAACTTATTACTATGAGAGGAAAGCAGATTTTACCCCAATGCCAATTGACTCTCCTGAAGCCATGAGGTATCATCTGCTCGCCTTTGTTTTTAACCGAAGGGTCTCCTTAGGGGGGAGAGAGAGAGGTTAACACACACGCACACACACTTCCGTGCGTCTGCACACACACAGCTGGACGAACCGCTTCTACACACTACTAGCAAGAGAAAAAAATGTATATCGCAAGTTTAAAGGATGACAATTTTACACGGCGAATGTAAATCTAGCTTGTGTGATAGAACCGCCATCGTATCAGTTGTTGTTTTTTTTAGTTTTCTGCTTTTCTGGTGTAAGCACATTGAATTGCCTTTGTGCATGAACAGTGACATACAAATACATTTGATTTGATCTGATCGAATCTTTGGGGGAGGAATGTGTGTGTGTGTGTGTGTGTGTGTGTGTGTGTGTGATAATAAAAAAGACCCTACAGAGGCAGTGTAAGGTCTTTTGGAGAGAAGCAGAGCATCTTTAAAGGGCATTATTCATGGTTACTAGAAAATGAAGCCAGCAAGCAGAGGAGCTTTAGGGCAGCATTCCAACTGTGTTCAAACTTTACCTTCCTGGGTACATTCCTTATAGGCAAAATTATAAAACAAAACTACAGTAGTGTTTACAGCTAACATTATACTGTTTATAGATCAAACTTTAAGTTCCACAAATTACAAAATAAAGAAAGTAAAGGATACATTTACTGGATGAATTGGACTGCAGCCTGGGCCAGCATAGCATTATGCCACAACAGGCTTTAAAGGTTGATTCAGAGAGGTCAAAGACCGTTACCACGGAAACAATCAACAACGTCAGCGTCCACATGCACCCTCTACAATACCATCATATCTATGATTGGCTATGAAATTTGATTCAGAGATATATATTGCTACACCCCTGTTCTTTAGCTAAGGAAATCAAATCTCAGAGTCTACCTTTGTAACCCTGCCTTTAACATGCTATTGACTCAACGCTGTATTGTTTAAAAAAAAACAAACATGTGAGTGACTCCATTGACATTGAATTTACATGATAGATATTAATACAAATATGAATACAGATCATTGTAAGAGTGGCAGGGCTGACCTATGAATTCAAATCACAACCACTAGGCATCGACCGTCACAGATTATATGACCAGTCCAAACTGGTCCTTGCTCTGCTATCCATCTCAGAGGGAAGAGTAGGAAAGATCATGTGGAGACTCTAACATACAGAGCCATTAGGGCAGTGGCCCCTTAGGACCCAAAACAGACTTCATACTGCAACTACTTCCTGTAATAGGTGGAATAACCCTAGTCTTCCTCTCATCCATTCAATCCTACAGGCCAATTAGGCCATGTCCCATCTACAGGGGACCGCCTGCCTGCCTGCCTGCCTGCCTGCCTGTCTGTCTGTCTGTCTGTCTGTCTGCCTGTCTGCCTGTCTGTCATCTATGCTGTCTGTCTGTCTGCTGGTTTCCTGTCTATCCGTCTGTACGATCTCTGGAGTGTGTGTGTGTGTGTGTGTAGGGACGTACTGCAGCTGCCCCCGCTGAAGATAGGGATGGTCTCAAACACCATCTTGTGGAAGAGCAGGGCGACGGGCTTGTACTCCAGACGGTTCCGCAGCAGGTAGCTGTAATAGTACACGTAACGCCTCTGGCTGGGGATGGTCACTCCCTGGAGACAGACGTGCACGCACACGCACACGCACACGCACAGACAGACAGACACACACAGTGGAGTTGGTTAGCAGTCAAAGTCAATAGAGTTGATAAGCAAGCAACAATACTGCAGATGACTTGAAGCAGAGAGAGAGAGAGAGAGAGAGAGAGAGAGTGTGTGTATGTTAGATCATTTAGACTGACTACAGACAAAGAGAGGAGAGGCAGAGCCAAGTCAGAAGGAGACTGCCTCCAGCGGTCCTAGAGAGTCCAAGATTCAGGCCCAACAGCAGATTTAAAGACGGAATCATTCAAAGGGTGTTTTCGTTTGTCGTTACCTTTTTGTCCCGTGTCCGGACCTCTCCATAGAAGTCCAGGGCCTCCTGAGCTTTGAGGAACTTCCCTCTGTGCAGCAGGTAGGCACAGATCATCACCCCTGTACGCCCTTTCCCTGCCTGGAGAGTGAAACAAGCACGCCACCACCTCAGTACTGACACCGTCACACTACAACCAGAACTAGGACTTAGAAACTGACGCACTACCAAGAGATACATTTATTAAATACATGAAAACAGGGAAACTGGAGTGGCACCTTCTACACTAGCAGGGCTGATGAAAAAAGTGGCTTCCTAAATACACAGGAAGTGGAAGGGACCCTTTCTATACACACAGGAAGCAGAAAGCACACTTCCTAAACACACAGGAATCAGAAGGCAGACTTCCGAAACACACAGGAATCAGAAGGCAGACTTCCTAATCACACAGGAAGCAGAAGGCACGGTTCCTATACACACAGGAAGCAGAAAGCACACTTCCTAAACATACAGGAAGTAGAAGGCAGACTTCAGGAAACAGAAAGCAGACTTCCTAAACATACAGGAAGCACACTTCCTAAACATACAGGGAGCAGAAGGCAGACTTCCTAAACACACGGGAAGCAGAAAGCACACTTCCTAAACATACAGGAAGCAGAAGGTAGACTTCCTGAACATACAGGAAGCAGAAGGCAGACTTCCTAAACACACGGGAAGCAGAAAGCACACTTCCTAAACATACAGGAAGCAGAAAGCACACTTCCTAAACATACAGGAAGCAGAAGGCAGACTTCCTGAACATACAGGAAGCAGAAGGCAGACTTCCTGAACATACAGGAAGCAGAAGGCAGACTTCCTAAACATACAGGAAGCAGAAAGCAGACTTCCTAAACATACAGGAAGCAGACTTCCTAAACACACAGGAAGCAGAAAGCACACTTCAGGAAGCAGAACGCAGATTTCCTGAACACACAGGAATCAGAAAGCAGACTTCCTAAACATACAGGAAGCAGAAAGCACACTCCCTATACACACAGGAAGCAGAAGGCACACATCCTAAACACACAGGAAGCAGAAAGCAGACTTCCTAAACACACAGGAAGCAGAAGGCAGACTTCCTGAACACACAGGAAGCAGAAGGCAGACTTCCTGAACACACAGGAAGCAGAAAGCACACTTCCTGAACACACAGGAAGCAGACGGCAGACTTCCTGAACACACAGGAAGCAGAAAGCACACTTCAGGAAGCAGAAGGCAGACTTCCTGAACACACAGGAAGCAGAAGGCAGACTTCCTAAACACACAGGAAGCAGAAAGCACACTTCAGGAAGCAGAACGCAGATTTCCTGAACACACAGGAATCAGAAAGCAGACTTCCTAAACA
>JAVQIZ010037914.1:0-20320 GCA_036023535.2 Galaxias brevipinnis | reverse complement strand
CTCTCTCTCTCTCTCTCTCTCTCCTCTCACCTTTGCTGTCCCCTCTCCTCCTCCAAGAACACAGAGCGCGGTAAGGAATATTAATATAGCTGATGTCCATAGTGTTAAATGACAATTGGTGTTGGCACTGGTGAAAAACCTTTTATTTTGAAACGGTGGCCTGGTCTTCTGCTTGGAGTTACGCCAAGTTGATGTAGCACAAGCACTTTGGACTACTCGATGAAGCCAGACTTACCCTTCTCCAACCTGAGGGAAAATGGGCTGGGGAAATAGTGGTGTTGAAAAGGTATTGTTGGCCCTATCCATGCATGATGTTTACCGAAGCAGATCTGATGGTGGTTCTTTGTTGCCTAGGATACTTCATTTTGCTCAATTTAACTTGAGACCTCAATGAAGATAACTATACCTGTGACTTGTGCGCCGAAGATGTTGTTTCAACAACATAAAACCTTTGTTTGCACAACATGCGAACATGTACTCTACTCTAGGGATAAACATGTCAAGCCTCTCCGTTGTTTGACATAATTGGCAAAAAAAGTAACAGCTTTTGTTTTCATTGATTTGTTAAGGGGTTTCATTTGCCTTCATTTGTTCCGTGTGTTCTAATTAGTGTGTTATTTCAATAGTGCTGGCCATTATTTTTGTCAACATTTTTGTGGCGATAAGCTTGGGTTCAGATTGAAAAGGGAAAAAGGGTTGCCAATTACCAGGTAATTACTAGCATTTTGGCGGGAGACCGTAACCTCCCTCCCACACAAAGGTATCTTTGCCACCCCCAGACACCCACCCACCCACCTAACCACAGGGCTGACTTGTAGCTCTCTCTAGCCTTTCACTCCTTGTCTCATTGTTTCGTCCACTGGCAGCTGAATGCAGCTCATCACGAAGATTCCCACCAGCGCTGAGCGGCGAGGCCAGAGTCGAGACCTCAAAACCTGCTTCTCACAAAGGAACCCAGCACACTCCATTAAGGTTCTCTCTCTCTCTCCATTATGCACACAGGGAGAGAGAGAGAGAGAAGGAGAGAGAGAGAGAGGGGGGGGAATAAATGGCAGTATAATTATTTGTATAGTGAGAGAAACAAAAACGCTATCTCAGTTCCCTCTTCTGTGTAGACTGCGGGAGGTAGGTTGACTGCCAGGGGTGTACGTGTGCACTTCCATTTGACGTTGAGTTCTTCTTGACTGAGTTCAGGAGATTGCCTACACAATATTTTATATCCGAGATACAACTTCAACAAGGGAAGCTGTCATTGTGTTGCGATTCCACGCCGTCTCTGATATCAGGAATAACTCCTTTGATGCTGTCTTTGCTTTTATGTGAGAGTGATCGGTGAGATTACGAAGGCCTATAAGTGTCATCCATAGTACAAAGTTATGTAGCCTCTGAAATGCATTTGCAGCCCAGAGGCAACATTGATTATGTCAGATATCTGGTTAAATTAAATTAGCTTTCACCTACCTAAGACTTGTAAAAGAGGAAATGTTGAAGAAGTTGCACACGCCCTGACAGGCCCTGGTTGTGACTTACTGTGGAATGAAGTGTCACTGCCGTATTCTGTACTGACTGTGTAAAATAAGTACCGACTACACACTGTTACTGATACACATGCACTCTTTCATGCCCTCTAGCTTACATTCATAGACACACAAAAAAACGTCTACTCATGCACACGCACACACACACACACAATCACACACATAAGCAAGCAATGAACAAGCATACACACATGTATAAACACATCAGGCCATGCAGTATGTCTACTCAATGTGCTCTACATTCAGATAGGTACCCAACCTAAGATGTGCCCTTTAATGTAATGGCTGTTTTGAAACTCTGGCTCAAAAAAAGTTGTTTGGTATCAAAAACTATTGATGGTATTTCCTAGTACTTATTAAAAATTTAATTACAAAGTTTGTACTTCAAAATAGACATTGTTTGAGTTGCAGTGTCTACATGTCTATTGGATGCTGAGTGCTTTGATAGAATGTCAACTATAAAAGTCAACTAATAAACGTAGCACTCTCAAAGTGAAATTATTCTTGTTTTTGCAGTACACTTTGACTCCATGAGAATGTTTAGAAATCTCAAAAAGACAGAAGGGGCAACACTATGATATGGTCATCCCTTCGTCACTGAAACATACTGTAGGAATTCTAACAATATGATCATGAAAATTGACAAGAAGTACAGAAAAGGTTCCTGCTGCTCGTTTAACAATGTCAGGCTGCAGTGGCAATCTAATTTATTTTTCTTCCCAGGACGACCATCTCACTAGCCTGACAAGAGCACTTAATATTAATTTTCCAATGTGTTACTCCCTCTTTCAGGTAAAAAAAAAACTCCAGCTTTCTAAGGTGCAGCAGCACTTTTTGCCGACATTAAAACTTCTTGGTAAAGGCATCCCATTTCAGAATCAAAAGAACAACACACATCAAAATGCATCTGTGATTGTGGCTTGTTGTCAGGGGAAGCAGAATGTCTTGTTTGTTTGACAAATATGGCTTTTACCAGTTAGTGTTCGGTTCAGCGGTCAAAGTGAAAATATTGTGTGGCAAACTATTTCGACTTTCAACACGTTCATGCTTTCTAAAAGCTAAATTCCTTTTGAACTTCCATCAGTATTTGTTCAGATGTCAAATATGTTTTACTACCTTTTTGTAAAGAAATGGAGCAATAAAAAGATAGGGATGATAATTGCAAGTAAGGTGGACATGTGCTGTGTGAGATTTGAAATAAATCTAGATACACACATGCATAGCCACAAACACACATTGCCCCCCCCCCCCCCACACACACACACACATACACACACACTCTCAGTCAGACAGTGTGTGTTATTCCTAAGTGAAGGGGGGAGGGGTACTTTGAGTTGGCTAATATACTTCTGGCTGGGTGCTGGAGGCAGCTATGATTTTCTGCTGACCAGAAACTTTTACCCCAGACTGGAGCCAGGCAATCAGCAGGAAGGTCGACAGCACCAATTGATCGTCAGACATGTGTGGTACTTGGGTGATTATCTACAATTTGTATGTATTGTGTTTACTTACTTAAGTGTGAGATACTCCAATCAAAGTCAGTGTACTGAGACTCAATGCTGAGGCTTAGCTCAAGGTTTCTGTCGTATTTTCCCCCCTCCAAGTCACTGATTTCATGCTCAGAAAGAACACTTGATTATTACGCTGACAAAACACTGACAGTTACAGAGTGGAGGGCAGGACCAATCAAAGCACAACTGAGCTCTCTCATCAGATACATGTCATACTGTATCAATCGATCCATTTAGTAATATTATTCATTGTGCTATGTTAACCATTGAGAAACAGAAGCAGAGTTATTCAAGTTTGACTAGCCAAACTTTTCTGGATTGGCTTTCTTACTCAACTCACCAGTCATAAAATTGGAAAAATGGTTTTGTAATTTTTGTCTTTGGTGGTACTTAGATTGTGTCTGTAGAATAGTGGGATGACTTTTTTAAATGTCCTAACTGAAAATCTTAAGACTCAGAAATTAAAAGTATTTTTTTTTATATTTAGGTTAGCGTGCACTATAAATATAGTTGTACATTTCCATGAGTTATTACCTCTTTAGAGATGGATAAGTAGAATACATTACATTTGTCTCAACAAGTCAACCACACTATGGATTTTTTTCATCAAAATCTTATTTACAATTTTTTTTTCAGAAGACTTGTTGTGACGTATGTATTTTTTAAACCCTAGCGATGGCCCTGCTTAACTACATCCCTAACTTGCGTGACAAATAGCGGTGTGTCATGGATATGTAGAATATTCTTAAAGTATACGGAGCGTATCCATAAACAATATCTGTGATGGATTGAAATTCAGAGAAGCATGCACAGCAGTCATTTATTTAAACAAAGGTGTGACAAATATTTCTAGGTAAATCAGAACACCATATGTTGTCAATTTGCATCTTCAATCATCACATTTAAGAAACTGTTCTTTGCTTGTTAATTTCAACTTTAGCAAAAAAAAAGTCTGTGAGTTTGAAGAAGCTTCAAGGCAGGCTTTTTTGTCACCACCTATTTGGGAAAGAGGAGCTGTGTTGCAGGCAACCTCTGATTGCAGATGATTGTCAGCTCACTTCAGTTTGTCAATCAACCGTGGAAGAGGAAAAATATTTGATGAAATGGTGAATTTGTTTGTTCATGCTGAATGAGGCTTCAACACGAGTCTTTTCTGGTGCCGAGGCAGAGCAAAGCCATTGGAAGGGGACACAATCTGGAGCTTCTCGATACAATCTTACCATCTAAAAAAAAGTTTATCCTCATACAAACTCAGTTTATAAAAACATTTGTTTTCATTATTGTGTGTGCGCACGCGTGTAACAAGTGAATTACTTGTGTCACCTCAAATATGGCTCTACAGCCCTTCAGTGTTACCTTAATAATTGCAGTAATTATAGAAATAAAGAATGGAGAATTCATTACAAATTATCCAATGTGTTGAAACACTGATTGTTATACTAAAACTTCATAAAAAACAAGTGCTGATGAAACTCTGTGTTCTTGTGGCTCTCTCCATGCAGATTTAGGTAATTGTAGAATTAGATTCAAAGAGACAGGAAGCTGGGAAGTGCAGACTCTTAACAGTGACACACTCGACTCCCTATTCCGTAAAGGGGGGCCACCCTGTTCTTCGTGATTTCACTTGTGGAATAGAAATATCCTTTTATGTATAAGAGGGAAACGTGTGTGTGAATATCAAAAGCTGTTTAATGCATTTATGATCCCCTTTTCTTAGCTCAGAGATGGGAGGGATCCGTTACCCAGATGGATATAAGCTGGAGCTAGCTGGGTGATGATTTGGAATGGGTCTGATGTTGTGGTGTGAGATTGAGATGTGAATAGCAGCGGGCTTGGAGTGCTGTCAACACGTTCCAGCTGTTAGCTGTAAAATATATCGTTGAGTGGAAGGGTCACTAAAGGGCAGGGGTGTTCTTTACTTAGGATTGTGACGTTGTACCTGATGTTTTAAAGCATAGAACAGCACCGGACTCATATTGTCTGTCATCTTTGGGCTTAAGGGGTAAATACAAGCATATGGCTGAATGTTTAGTGTGTGGTGTGTAATCAGAAAGCATATCACGTTGCAATGGGAAAATATTTGAATAGGAAATTATTGAATATTATTGCATAGGAGCTAGATTTTCAACAATGTTAAGATCCCATAAAAAGGCAATAACATATAGTATTGGGTCAGGTTGATTTATTGAATCTAATAAGTACAACTCAGAACTATGCTTCGTTCTCCCTTGTATTATCAACAGGACCTACAGTATATTGCAATAACCTTATGCAAAATTTGTTAGGATCTGAAAAAATTCCAGCCCACTTCAAATGTAGTCCACGCACTCATAAATAAATCTATGCATAATGTGGAAAATAGCCTTGCTTTTTCAGCCAAATCCTTCCCTAATTAGCTGTAGCACGCTACTGTTTCTCTGCTTCAGGGTGTCCTGTTGTTATCAAAGCATGGAATTATTTCTTCACACATAACTAACACCTCTGTTTATTTTTAAGCTCTCTTCACTGAGAGGGTCTAATTATTAAAGGAGAATTCCCCCTTTCCCAGAATGCATCAAAAGGGATGCATGGCCTGTAAGGTGTGAGGCATGTATGGACAAAATCATTTTCCCTGTAAGGTCACTGTATCTAAATACGAACTGTAAGGCAGCTTCTGACTTGAGTTTTATTTCGTTTTGAAGGTTGCAAATGTGTTTGAGGTGCTCAGTCAGCTCTTTCTGGGAAACAAATCACCTTAACGTTAGTCATAAAATTTACCAGAGATTATTGCTAAACATTTTTGCTTACTGTATTGTGAAGATAAAGTCAATCTGATAATCAATCCCCAAGCTACAATCTTATAACAAAAATATTTCAGCAGAAGACTGGTAGAGACAAAGACTAATGGACCTTTAGAGAGAGAGCAACCGAGTAGGGATTCTGGCCAAGAAAGACAGTGATTAAAATAGTCGTTGAGTGTTAGAGCAAGTGATTGAGTGACTGAGTGTGAGGGAGGGAGTGAGTGTGTGAAAGTGACAGAGAGCGAGAGAGGGGGGGGGAGAGAGAGAGAGAGAGAGAGAGAGTGATTGAAATGGAGTTGGGATGTTGCTCTTGATGACAAAGGATCTCACTGGGGGTGGTTAGAGACAATGTGTGGGGAAGAAAGCCCAGACTGACTTTTTGCCTTGCCCTGAATCAGCCCTACCACCTGCTTAGTCTAGGTACAATTGGCTGCCACGCAACCTTCAATAATTCTGTCTGGAAAATCCTTGGAGAAAAAAACAACAATTGTATACTGTTTAATCAGTTAAATTACGTATGCAAATCACATTGCTGGATGTATTTAAGATCTGGGGCACATATGAAAGTGTTTTCACAGACATTAATCAAATTGGAGTATTTATATAATCGTTATGTAGATTATACAAGACATACCCACATAAGTGCATAGCCCTGATATTCCATATCCAAAAACAACAATTGTATACTCTTTACTCAGTTAAATTACGTATGCAAATCACATTGTTGGATGTATTTAAGATCTGGGGCACATATGAGCATTTTTTCACAGACATAACTCCAATTGGAATATTTATATAATCTTTACGTAGATTATACAAGACATACCCACATAAATGCATAGCCCTGATATACCATATCCATGGCCATTGCACTTGGCCTGAGCAAACCATAAATTAGCGTTGGTTTGCAATGCCAACTTACTGTGCTGGCTATTGCTATGGAGTCAGAATAGAAAGTAGAATCATGTAGCTGCCGATGTGAATGTGTTCATTGATTAAGACTGCAACACAAATCACAGCTGCCACACCGCTCATTCTCTCACACTCACCTCCCTCGCATTCTCCCAAAGGAATCTTCTTGAATCCATATCAAAGGAAGCTATCAGCGCAATTCATTATCACATGAGAAGAAAACCTATCCAAAATGCAAGTCGACATCTATGAGAAGAAATATGTTTCCAGTAAAAATCCTCTAAAAATAAACAAGTAAAAATAAATAGAGTTAATATTCCCAGGTAGGTATTTCAACAGATGCATCCCCACACTACCTATTATTGATTTGTCCATTTTGTAAATTATAAATATCTAGCTCTCTAAAGAATGCCATTCACTTAGCTTGTATCTATTTACTGTAATACCATAGGTAGGAAAATAAGTTAGATCTCATGTTTGTTTGGAAAAAAGCGCAGCATGTGCAATAGTATTAAAATACACCATGTGCAATACTATTGTCATTTCATGAAAAGTGTATTAAGACATCTTCTGGCGTAAAATGAAAGACAATAATGTTGCTTTTTTGTACATCCAAATGTCTGGTACTGATGGGTGGTGTTGCCAAATGGATACTTTAGGGAAAAGGTACAGAAAAGGCAAAACATCTGGCCACCAGATTTTAATTATAGAAGGCCCAATTGTATAATTTTTTATTTCTTTAAGGCACCAGGGACATTTTTGTCCTTGAGGATCACATAATAAAAATGTATAAAAATAACCTTTTTAATGTGTGTGTGTGTGTGTGCGTGTGTGTGTGTGTGTGTGTGTGTGTGTGTGTGTGTGTGTGTGTGTCTTTATATGCAATGTGTGCTTCTGTGTGCTGGGTGGTTGTGTTTGATGACTTTCGGTGTCACTGTGCTTTGCTAAGAGCTAGTGAAAGGCTCATTTACACATCTCCAAAGATGTTTTTGTTACTCAAAATGCCTATTTGACATTGAAATGGTTTGCTCTTTTATCATTTCAGAAACTGGCCTGTAGACAATGTATTTTCTCAGCAGAGCGTTTTTAATTTTTAAAAACTAGGTGGGTACAAACGGTCAAGGACATTATGACAACGAAAGAGAAGCATAAGCAAGTGTGTGAGGTTGGAACACAGTCCTTGGGGATGGTAAGTGAGTGACTTAGAAGTGCAATGGAAGCACTAGTTTCACCTCAAGCTCGTCTGGTAAGAAACAAGGCAGAATGCATCTGTATTAACACTGACAGCACCCAGACTCAATGCAAACCTTACTTCCAAAGAGGGAAACAGAAACAGCTGCTGGGATGGGAGCTAAGGCTATTTTGCCAGAGTGCCAGATTGGTTCTACTCTTGTAACCCCTACATGCTTCGCAAGCGACAGAGAACAGAATTAAGGGTTTGAGAGGGTTTGCTGAGATTGGCTGAGGATGATGGCACTTCACCGTTTGGAGTGAGAGTGAATAATTGTGGGTTTCAGGGAATATCCTCGGCAAACCTGGGTGATCCGGCCCAGCAGCCTTGTGACTGATAGTCCATTGCAATCAAGTACAGGAGTCCACGCTTACCTGTTGTGGTATTTTGTAGAGAAATGTTTAGTAGAGACTTCCTTTCAAACGACTGATCCTGAGGGGCAAGTTGATAGTGCCACACACATAGTGGGTGTGTGAGTTATCCTTGACAGATGGCACCTGTGGTGCCAACAGAAGTGACAAATCATGTTTGCTCATTTAGTTTTGATATATTCAACCCACCCGTGTAACCTTTTGAAGCAAAATAGCATCTTTTAGTTGGAGGGGCCATTTTCAGCACTGATTCTGCAAGAGCTGTCACTCAGTCGTTGACTAGTTCTGAAAACGGCAACACAGAGAGGGAAAGAGGGAACTTTTCATGTTTAATTAATAATTCTAATGAAACTTAATTAGCACAGCTTATGAAAAATGCATTCAAATGAGAGATGAGCTTTATCCTTAAATAACAAGCCTCCTTTGCTAGATTTGGTGTCCTTTTACATGCTAATTAGACGACACCAGGGACCGTTAATTTAACGAGCGCGGATCATTTTAATCTTCTGCACGGCAGAGGAGTCCTATGGTTTGGGTCGTGTGCATGCAAATGGCTGCAAATGTGTGTAGGTGTTAATGGCTGTCTTTTTTTAAGTTTGAGAGGACAATATTTAAGGGAAGATATCAAGAAACTTGTTGACATTCTGAGCAATGTGAAAATCAAAACGTTTTGCATGTAGCCTACAGCATCTGAAAAAGTATTTCTGCATTTCGGAGACTGAAGTTAACAAGAAATTTAAACCTAGCAACTAATTTCCACGTACAGTCATGACCCCAAGTATTACAACAACATTTATGTATGTGGATGTACATTTATGTTGTTGTGGCTCTATACTTCAACACAGTGGATTTGTCTAGATTCATTTTAAAGGACTACAATTATTTGTAGTTTAATAATTGGACCATGTGGAACTGAAATGTAAATAGCTAAGCATGAATCTATTTGAAATTTTTAACCGGGGAATGTCAAGTACACCTTATTGAAATAATTTGCATAAAATGTTGCAGGACAAAATTCAATACTCAGAGACAGGGTCATTAACTAGAAGAAGTTTGGTTAAAACCAAATACTTCATAAGATGATTTTATTTAAGTTTATGTAAGCTTATTTTACTGTTACTTTGTTTGAATTCTAAATGGGGTCATTATGAATAACGAGTCTGCAATTCTTACACTTAGTCTGTAATAATATGAGCAATATGAATATAAATATCCTTCAATTGAAGTGCACAGTTCTCACTGTAACCTCATAGTCATTGTTATACTTCAAATCAAATCTGCTGAAGCAGAGGCACAACAACACACAGTGTGGGGTCAGCACTGCAAATCAGCCATCTGTCGTTCTCTTCTAGACTTGTAGGACTTTGTTTTTTTTTTAAATAATAGTTTGGTTTAAACGATGCTTTGATTTCACACTCCAATTATAATTTTCCTCGGTGAGGGCATTTGCAAGTTTTCTTAATGTGAGAAAAGGAAGGAAGCTGTTATGAGCTCAAGCGAATTGAGAAATTGCTAAAGCAGACCCTAAGGGCAGTGCTTGGCATTTGCAATCCAACGTCGCATAAAAACACAACACTAAACAGCTTTATATTGTCCTTTCTGATAACAGAGCTAGCTGGAAAAGTAGAAAAAACTCAAAGTGTCAACTGCAAAAAAAAAGAAAAAAAAAAAAGGTTGAAATATATTGTTAGAAATGATTGACGATGGCTTTGCTGTAGCGATCCAGTAGACTAACAACATCACAGTAACACTGGGCTTCAGAGGCTTTTCCGCTGGCTGGCGGTGTGTCATGCTATAGAGTGCTGGGCTGACAGTATGGCAGTTCACAGTTTGCAGACCCACCACGGAAGGTGGTAGACTGTCACGGCGAGTGTGGCGTTGTCACTGGCTTCCTAAAAGCGCAGCGACAGCCCCGCTCATCCGTGGAAAATACTGTAAGGCCCCACAGGGGGAAAGGGCATGCGATCGGTTTCCACTCTGTGTGATCCCGTAGCCCTCTAGCCCTGATTCTATCGTAACATAAAGCCATTACCCAGATCTGCAAGATGTGCACCGCCCGTAGACATTTACTTCTCTAGAATGATCACAAATCACCCCTGGAGTGAGGCGATAGGGCAGGCTGCCTTTGGAACTAATATGGAACAAAGACCAACCGCTGATTAATGATCAATATGATTCAAATAAAACTATATTCATTTTTATAGCGAGACAAAAAAAAGACAGAGAGAGAGAGAGAGAGAGAGAGAGAGAGAGAGAGAGTGCAAGAGAGAGAGAGAGAGCAAAAAAAAAGAGAGGATAGAAGGGAAAAGAGGAACACCAAGCCAGTGAGAGAGATACAGAGAAGCACAGAGATTGTATGGAGCTAGGGAAGGGACAGAGAAGCAGAGTGAGAGAGAGAGTAGTGTGTAGGTGGGTGGGTGGGTGGATGAATGGGTGGATGTGTGCGCTCTCTGTTACACGCACTGTCAGTTTGGCAGACGCCTGCAGGGGTTGGTGTGTTGCCATGGTGACACGAAGGAAGGCATGAAAGAGCAGCAAGGTTTGCCCAACAGGACCAGTCTTTCTTGGTCTGATGAAATGAGAAGCTTTCTTAACATGTTGTTGATATATGCCTTGTTTTTTTTATGTCAAACACATCTCTTCTCATCTTAGTGAGATAAAGGTGATCATGTTAACCACAAAAAAAACCCACCTTGGATTAGGTGTGCATAATATAAATACATTATGTTGTTTTCATAAGTCTCAAGGCATACCCGCTTTGTTGTGTATATTTTGCATTCTAGCAATCAAGTCATAATAAATTAAATTTAATATGTAATATTAAATTATTAAATAACTTCTTAACTTAAAAATAAAACAAATATATTCATATTACTGGTAAGCCTCCACCATCACTGATGAAGTCAAGTGGCCCATTCACTCATTTTATGAGCAAACATACCCTGATTCTAAATGTCCTCTGACATTTGATTTGATTATAATGCAGCTTTTACAAATAACCCCAGGTCAATGTTTCCCGCTTAACACCACTAGCTGCTACCTTGTATGACAAAGTCAATAACCCTTTTGCATTTACATTCTTCTCCTTTCTTTTTTCATAGAACGTGTAATATTGACAAATAGGGGAGGGATTGTAACCTTTTGCATTCAATCAATATCACAAATATGTCACGCTGATTTACTCACATTTTCCAACCCTGCCCTCAAAGATTAACCACGGTAGTGGCGCGATGTGACATTTCTGTGCTCATAACTCATATTCATATTTAATTAAGATAAAATGAAAAAATAACACTATTCTAGAGTGTTGCTTTTGTCTCTTAGGTTGAAATATCACTTTGACACAGCCTCTGTGCAGATTAAATTCTCTTGGAAAAGGAGCAGTGTATGTGCGTGTGCATGTCCTCAGCAGCATGGCACCGTAATCATACAGTCAGCAACTGCATTTATTTAAAAACATTAATGTTTTTAACATTTTCAACATTCTCATTCAGAGCCATCCGTTCTCTTAGAAGAACCCCCCCCCCTCTCTCTCTCTTGCACTCTCTCTCTCTCTCTCGCTCTCTCTCTCTCTCTCTCTCTCGCTCTCTTGCTCTCTCTCTTTCTCTCTCTCTCTCTCTCTCGCTCTCTCTCTCTCTCTCTCTCTCTCTCTCGTTGCTCCCCTATTCTTCTCAACCTCTTAACGATGTATCCTCCCCCTCTCCCCACTTTACTATCTTGTTCTCTTAAATCACCCACCAACACTTACTTACTCTTCAAATCTCCGTATCATCCTCTCTGTTATTCCCGTCAACCATCACATCCCCCTGTAACCCCTCTCCCCACCCCCCATACTTCCACACATCTATTTTTCCACTGCACCTCCGCTCCCTTTTCCCACGCCTGACATCTCAGGTCCATGTCTGATGGTTAACCGTGTGTGTCTGGAGAGGCTTGAGAGGGGGCCCAACATACCTGGCCAAGCTGACTGTCAGCTAAGCAGCTGATGGAGGGATACAAAAAGGGGCATGTTCAAGGCTTTCACAAGTGTCACATTTGATCCAATTAGCCTTTACACCAAAAGACATTAAGACAAATGTAGTAGTTTTTGGTTTTTGATAAACATTGCGGTGTTGATTTGCAATGCTTGTGTTCACTTTACCTTGACACCCGTTGCACTGTGCTGGACCTCATGCCTTCAACAGATCTATAAAGGTTGTCTTTTATAAAATGGCAAATGTACCCCATTCCCTTACTCCCCTCACACAACTGCCAGTTAGTACAAGATGGGTGGATGGGGTGAAGCCTTCTTGTTTTTTTAGGGGGGGGACAGCAGATAATACATTTACCCCCAGCTTCAGACTATTCAAATTATAAGATCAAAGCGGTAATGCTCAAATAAACACAGAGCACACAACATCAAAGCAGTAGCATCCATGCACTTTAGCCCTGTTATCGCCGGGCGTGCATTACCCTCTTTACAACTACCCCCCCCCCCCTCTCTCTCTGTCTCTATGTTTGTTTACACTTCTTCTGTCAAGATCTGACTATGAGCCTCAGCTGGCTCTTTTGGAGAAAAGAGCAAGCGAGGTTGCGTTCTGTCAGAAATTATACTATCGTGCATGTGTAAGCTCATACAGTCTATGTTCATAGTAAGCAGTGTGTGTAAACAGTCAAACAACACTCTATTGCCAACTGGGCCGCTTTGACAAATATAACACAGTTCAATCATTTGTTGAGGTGTTTGACCTTTCCATTGCAAGAAAATAACTGATACCACACTAAGCTGTTATTTCACAAAAACAAACAAATAGAATATGTTATCAGAATGTGTAGTGGACTGGTTGAATGATTGTTAGCCCAACATCGTTTAAAAGCGAAGGAAAGACAATTGAGGGTATTATGCATAATTAACTTACTTGAGCTCCATCTCCTTCTCTTCACTTTGTCTGGTTATTTATCAATATATAATTAGGACCCACATCGAAAAAGGATCATTGGTGCATAAATTAATAAGGTTTCTATGGGGCAGACATGATCCAGTGCAAAAAAAGGCTTAATAAGGCTAATGATACCACAACTGAAAGAATGTTCTGAAAGACACTGTATTTACTAATCCGTCCAAATCTGAGCTATTGATTTAAGGCTTTTCTTGGCAAACCATTTCAAGAAAAAAAAAAAGAAGACCTAAAACGTTAAGCAGCTTAGTTTGCGGCTCCTCTTTTTTTTCTGGTTTTGCTTACTATTTGGTTGGCGTAAAGATTAGTTCAGAAGACAATAAAGCCCCACTGCTTCTCGTTCCATCATGTCCCCCTTTCTCCTGCACATTCCGGAATGCACTGATACAGTATAATCCAACTAAACAGCCCAGTTAAAGCCAGCCAGTAAGCCAGCCAGCCAGCCAGCCATCCAGCAAGCCAGCCAGCCCAATAATGGTTTCTGAGACAAGTATACAAAGATCAGAAACTGTAAAGGTGAACACATATCATTATTTAAATCCAACCCTGGAAAATAACAATATATAACAGAAACTATGGAACCTTATCACTGTTTATTTAGTTGTTGGAAGCAGGGAATAATTGTGGGGTTGCAACTTTTAAAGACGATTCAGAGATCCCTAGTCAAAATGTTTCTCTCACATATCCTATCTTACAGTTTTTTAGTTATTTGGGTTCATTTTTCATTTTTCTTTTTGTCGACAGCAGTTTTCATTCAGAACAGTTTCATTTATATTAATGGAAAGGAAATCTAGATGTCTTTGGGGTTAGCTTCTTCTGATCCCCGAAACTAAAAAGAGATCTACATCCATTCCATTATCTTTCACCTCTGTGCTGCTGAACATGTAATTTGGTTTTGATTTAAAAGATAGATTGAGAAGTAACATGTAGCGTCAAAGAGAGGTCTACAGGCCTATCTATCAATTAAACTTTCAAATCAAAATATTATCCAATTTATGTCCAATCAAGAAGGGGTGGAACATGCATTATTATTTCCCTACCAGATGTCGAAATGTTATGTCAGCCATACCACGCTGTGCCAACAATAAGGCCAAGCCTCCCCTCCTACCTCTGATCAAGTTTATTTTCTTCCCCCGTAAAATGAAATCAGTTGGAAGCCAGCACCATAAATAAAAAAAAAGAAAGCCTATAGGATGCCATAACACGAGGCCATCTAAAATAGGGGGGGGGGGGGGTTGACAGTCATTTAAAACCTCATCTGGCTGCCCTGACATGACGTTTCTCAGGAAGAGTAATCGTCAAGAAAACGTTGCCTGCCGCTAGAGGTATCACCCCGAACTAGGAAAGGCCTGTTATTGAGAGAAAAGAGACCATCCCCATTTGTCTTCTTGCTAAGAAGCAACACATATTTGCTGAATGCCTCTGCCTACCTCTGGTTATATTTTACTTCCTCTCTACTTCGGTTTGGCTCTGCTTCTCCTCTTCACTGCGGAGATTCTCACCTGGCTCTTGGTCAGTGTTGTCTGGAAAAAGAGATGAGCACCTGTGTGTGTGTGTGTGTGTGTGTGTGTGTGTGTGTGTCTGTGTGTGTCCGTGTGTATGTGGGTGTGTGTGTTTGTGTGTGTGTGGGTGTGTGTGTTTGTGTGTGTGTGGGTGTGTGTGTTTGTGTGTGTCCATGTGTGTGTGTTTGTGTGTGTCCATGTGTGTGTGTCTGTGTGTGTCTGTGTGTGTATGGGTGTGTGTGTCTCGTTGTGTGGGTGTGTGTGTGTGTGTTTGTGTGTGTGTGTGTGTGTTTGACAGAAAAGGTGATAACCGAATCGACAGCTGTCGCTGAGCATATTACTGGTTAAAATCGTTCGGCCCTAGAAGCTGTCAATCAGAGATACGCACAGGTACATACAAACATGCAGGCACATACACACACACAACACAGACAAACACACATATACCCACTTTCACGGAATGCTGTCCATGGTGCTGGGAAAATTCCCCAGGAGAGAGCTGGTGAGTTGAGAGTGGTATGATTGCCAGAAGTAGCATCTAGATTGAGAATTAGGCACATTGTGTCCTTGTGTGATTGATATGTTTGATTGGCATGAAGTGCATTAAATTTGTGTGTTGAGTCGTTCGGCCTATTCACATAATGACAATATTGATTTCTGCAGACAGATGGCTATATTTTCCGATGTGGTGCCGTCTAGCCTGAGTCAAGTTCTTCAATGGAACAAATGTAAATTAGCTTTCCACGCAATTCCAAGTCCAGGATAATACTGTTTGTTGAAGAATTTGGTATTTAGTGTTTGATGGACATCAGATCACATCATACTATACATTAAAGGTGATAGTGTTCCAACTGGAACAAAAAGCACATTACGAAGATATCAGGTGTGTCATTGGTGTTTTCTTCCAAGGCATTTGAGGCTGGCATGTGTTCACTGTGTTCTGATAAGAAATATTTTATCACTTTCAGCTCCTGTTTCAAAATTCCTATTTGTTGTAGACTGGTACCAAGGTGCACGTTCCCATGTCAGGCATGTGAAAGTCAACACATTAAAACATTTTGACATATTTTCGCTTTACACTGAAGTGTAGGAAGAAAAAAAAACACCTGCCCTACTCGCCCCCGCACACACTAGTTGTATGTCGAAAACTTTGCGCCAGAACAGCCAACTCTATTTATTTTCAAACCAGGCGTGTAACAGATAGCAAAGCTCTTGGGTTCTGAGGCATTGTCTGGAGAACTCGATGGTGGAACCCTGTGGGCCGAACTCATTTGGAAAATGATAACGTCTGTCAGTTAAGCGTGATGGGACCTTGAAGGCATTCACACACTGCCTCTGTTCTAATGGGTCGCCCTCGTCCTCTTTTTCCCTCCCTATCTCCTCTCGTATGCAGATGAGACCCATCAGGGGAGCCGTGCAGAGAATCAAGCAGCCCGGTACCATTTTCAACTGGCTAATCAAGAGATCAAAAACAGCTGTATCTCAGGCAAGCCAAATGTCCTGTAAGCACTTGTCGTGCTAGCTGCAGATAAGGATATGACAGCAGCCAAAGCAAAATTATAGTGTCTGTCATTATCCATCACGTCACTCAAGACCCAATTAGGGATTCTTTCATTTGAACTATAGATGTAAAACCCAGCCAAGTTGTACATTGATTTCATGTTGTGGGTCTGTCATTTACACAATACTCTATTCTAATTTACGGTTATTGTGCAAAGAGAAAAAGAGGTATACGTTGATTTTGAATATTCAAATCCATCCTCTTGCTCCGAACAATAGAATAATTATGCTGATTTGCGAGTGAAACATAGAGAACTTCAGTGGACTGCTCAATCTTTCTGCCTTTCACACACATCCACAGTAACTTCCATCGAAGGTTTATAAAGTTTACTGCTATTGCATGATTGCAGGTGATTGACAGAAGGCGGTTGCTGCCATTACCACACATTGTGTTTGGGAATGAGTCACCACTGTTGAACAATCAGGAGACAAAAGCTCAGTGATTCTAAGGGAGCCTCGCTATGCGTTGCAGCAAGTAATTAAGAAACACAACTAAGTGCCGACTTCGCAATGATTATTCTTTTGAGGGGACATGAAGCGCACAGTACTCTATTCAAAAGCCTATTCTGATAGTGATATGACTGAGCTTCTATAGTTCATGAAAAAAAAATATATATCTATAATATATAAGAGGGGAGAGAATTTCTGAGGTTTTTGGTAACAAAATTTTAAAATTGTTGATGAAATAAACCCTAGGTTGTTTTTTGACATGACATGGAAAACTTTTTTCCCCACCCACAGCGCTGGCAAAGGCCTGGCCATAGCATAAAATATAAATATAGTCAGATACTTGAAAGAGAGAACATTTTTCTTTACATGGTCTATTGATTGAGTACAACAATATTGAAAGTATCAATGAGGATATGGGACGTGCTAGATTACAATGATAACAACTGTTAGTGCAGTATGACCAGTGGATGTATGTGTGTATAGTGTGTGCTCTCATTGACAGTTCGGGTCAACCACTGTAATTAGTGTAATGATTCTCTCCCCCATCTAAGCTTGTTGTACAATGCTTTGTAAGCAAACGTCTGTGGTTGACTTCATCCTCCATTGTTCCATGCCAGATGTTAGCCCTCAGAGGTTCTTCTGTACCCCGTGTTGTTCCTATACCACCAGACAGTGTGGGAGTCAACGTTCGGGTATGCTAATACTCCGAAGTCTAATGCGTTTTCGTATGAGTTTCCTGAAGGCCTTAATCTCCGTGATGTGTCATTCCTGACCTCTCCACTGTGTGTGGGTGGGCGGGAGCTTCGCTGTGATTGGCTGTGGGCTGCATTACGTTTGAGTGGCATCCTCTAATGAGAACCCCAGAGAGGTAACCTGACAGCTGTTTGTTTGCAGCTAATGAGAGACTGGCGGAGGAGTTCAGATCACAGACTGGAACTCTCTGATAAAGTCTGTCTTCAGAATAACTCGAAAGATGGGGGAAATTATGTTTCCTCCAGAGAAAAAAGGTTCAGGGGTTTTCCTTTGTGACAAAACCCAGTGTTTGAATCACTGCTCCTGGGCTAGTCTTTATGCTCAGCGGTTATGCTCACTTGTGTCAGTAATGAGAAAGGCAGAAAGTTACTCTGGCATGGGATGGGGAATATTTAGTGTATTCCCAGTTGATGTTTATCGATTTGTTGGCCTAGACAATGCATTACTGTTGAAGTCTTTCAACTAGTGATTTTAATTGATGCTGCAAGGAGCAGCAAGGCTCATACTTTGTGATACAGATGAATACACTGCTTGCTTTAACAATTCACGGATGGCATAATGTTAATTGTTAAACAATAAGCAATACCTTTGGTTGAAGAAAAAAAAAACAGATAGGCCAGACTGTTGAATAAACTGAGGGTTCCTGTCTGAAGGTGGCGCCAAATGAGCAAATTGCGACCTTACTCTGTCTTCAAAATAAGATTACATTCCACATTCGTCAACAGTAAAAACTAGATAATGAAAATGATCAGATAAGCTATATTGGTATGCAGCTTGTTAATGTCAAAATGAATCAAACTTTTGGTAGTTCCACACTTCCCCAAAAGATTTCGCTTATTGGCACACGTCCATAACAACGCCCGTTTAGGATTTCGAGTGTTTTGCCAAGATAGCTTACAATATATAGCTTGTTAATATCAAGCACTCCCCATTGTCATACCATGGATGTAGCTTAAATCTAGGTCTTGGAAGATCAATTAGGGCTCAGCACAGTGGTTGAGAAGTTGTGTGCTTTCAGAGGCACTGTCCCTCTGCGCCCCACCTCCTCCTACGCTCCAGTACCCGGAGTGGAGAGAAAACAAGTACGCTAGGCTAGAATTTCTTATCACTTGCTCACAGTGAATGCTTCAGTAGAACTGTACTCCGACTTAGCTTGAGAAAAAAAACCCCGGCATTTTCAACACCAAAAATTCAATCGTTGAATGTGTATTACGTATGAGGATCAAAACGCTTGAAAAACTTGGATCATAGGGATGCGCCAAATGAGCGCTTATCTTCCTATAGACGCAGTTGCGACAAGAAATAGCCCAACGTTTGAACGTGGCAAACAGGGCACCGAAGGAACCAACGGGGTAACATCAATGTATGTTTTGTAGAGATATGGCTCTATTTAGGAAATTTTATTTCGAATGACATGTTCACGTGTTATCTTACTGTTAATAACGAGAAGAACTTGGATGGATTCCTTTAATCTGAGATAAAAGTTGATGGACTTTATGGATTTTCTTTCAGAAGAAGACATTACATTATTCACACTGAGACAGAGGTTTGACGGGTAGACACCTGCCTCTGGGTTAACTGGTGGGGACATTCTCAGTTCTACACCCAAGCTGGAATTGTGGCCAGGACGACAGACCAAGATATCAAGCCCATACAGTCTTTTGCAAAGGTAATTTCTATGCAAAAATAAGTTGCTGTTTATAAGTTGGATATGGCATAGCATAGAGTACGCAAACAGATTGTTGTATTTTAGATCCGTTGAGGTCTCAGTGCCAATAGGGTTTTCACAGGCAGACTGTGCCAGTATTTTACTCGTCTGTTGCTGCAATTCCAAGATTCCGCCAAATAATGTTTGCCACGGTAATACTTGCTTACCATGGTGATGTAGATGGGTTTAAAACATAAAAAAGCAATATGCAATGCTTATTTGTGTACAACTTCAAATCAAATGTATATGTCCTGATATACACAGGTGCATGCGCTTCAATTGGACACTTGTTAGACCGTAGCTCGAAACTATGCCTCGCGTTCCTCTATCTTCCATCTCTGCAGTGAGCGGCAGAGATACTGTATTTCATCAAATTGCTGAGCACTTGGATAGAAGTGTATCGCTTATATTTATCTTTATCGTTATATTAAAACTTTCTGTTCCCCACACACATGTAAATATTAACCATAAATTGTTTATTCAGTGGGAGCTTTTAATTTCAGCATTATGAATTTTTTTGCCTCATATTAGACGCGCCTTTCAATCATGGTTGGTTAATATTGCGTCTATTAGAAGACTTCTGCTGATTATGAAAAATGCCCAAAAAAAAGCCTTTATAGAAGCGTTGGCAAAGCTGTCTTTGCTATATAAACCAACAGCCTACTTAAAATGCATTAATTACAGACACACACACACACACACACACACACACACACACACATGTACACACACACACACACACACACATGTACACACCCATATACACACGCACACACATGCGCACACACACACACACACACACATTTTTATAGCATATATATATACACACACGCACACATACAATTTGGTCTACAGAATAATCATTATATTAAGTAGTGTGCCAACTCCCCCAAAATGGTGGCAGCTGTACAGTTTAGTTGCTCAATGTTGTGCTTGCAACAACCATAATGTGACCCAGGTCAATGCTGCAATATTTCAATTTGCATCACGTAAATTGATTCCCTGTCTTTGATGGACGGGGGGGGGGGGGGGGGGGCGAGGGGGGGGGCGAGGTAGAGACCTATACA
>JAVQIZ010037877.1:0-11650 GCA_036023535.2 Galaxias brevipinnis | reverse complement strand
CTCTCTCTCTCTCTCTCTCTCTCTGTTAAAACCAGCCACACAGTACACAGCAACAAAAATAAAGTTTGCCTTAAAAAAGTGTGTGTGTGCGTGTGTGTGTGTGTGTGGGGGGGGGGGGGGGGGGGTGATGGAATTCCGACTAGCAGTGGCCTGAGGAGCTTCCTTGTTTGCAAAAGAAATACATTCCTTTTTCACATCGTGGTTTTTGTAAGCTGCAAATTCTTGCCATTATCTCTGTTATGTCTACTTTGCCCAGCTCCCAGCTGTAGAGTGTTTGTACCGCCAAATGCTCATTTATTTACCTTCGACGGTGGATATCATGGAGAAACAACAGTTCCTAGAAAATGGCACATGCTCTCGAACAAATATCAGAGAGTTCAAAAGAGTACTATTCTGTGTTTAACTTCCACGCATTTGTCGTTTTTGTGGAAAAGTCCGTCGGCCTTAGAGTAAACAGACAGGCCAAGGACACCCTGTGTCATCAGATGTCGAGAGCTAGCTCTTCTGTTTGCATGTCCCAGTAGGGAGAAGTTGGCTTATTGGAAGAGTCAGATAAGAAATTCATTAAGCCACAACGGTTTTCACTGAAACTCTCTGTGTAAAGTGTACAAATCACGGAAGCAAATGAGAAGCTGTGAAAATGTTTGCGGAGCCTACAATACCTAAAAACTGGTGGGGGGGGGGGGGGGGGGGAGCAAAGTGTTGGCTGGGAGAGTAGCACTCTCCTGATCCACTGTTTGTTCTTGGCTTAGACACTAAGCGCCAATATAAGTGATAGGCCTAGCAAGTAAACAAACAGGCTTTATTGATTATAGCTGCTTGCGTGTATGACTTGTGCCTGTGTGTTTTTGTGCGTGTGTGCTTGTCTGTCTTTTTGCATTTTCTTTTTGGAATTAATCAACAATCATTGTGCGTGGTTTTTGGGATTCCTGGTACAAATAAATTAGAACTGTTGGTCTGACTCCTATGAAATTGAGACCAAATCATAGTAAGAACAGCCCTATATAGATAAAGGTTCACATTCGTATAACGTCAAGCCTTGTTTTCCAACATGGTTTGTATTTTTCAATATTGGTCAGTGCAGAAATGATAGAAGACAAAAAATGTGCCCAACAGCTGCCTGAGAAGATATGCCACCCATCTTTACTTTATTTCAGAATTCTGTGTTAACGGTTTCTTTGTTCCTCATGTTTAATCAGGTACTGTTAACAGGTGACGTACGTGGAAAGTCCATTGAACCTCTGCTAAGAAAACAGCCAAGAAAACATGTTGTGTGATTGGAAACTATGTAAAGCACTTTGACGCTCCAGAATCCTTGCTATCCATTACTAGCCAAAAGTGGTGAACGCTTATCTCCTCCGGTTGCTTTGCATTCCCAATATCCTCAGGCTATTGTGTAGACATCTACCTAGCACAGCCATTAGCCCCAGGGCCTCACCTGTCACCCTGTGCCCTGACACCATGTGTGATAGCTGGGCAGCTCTGATTCCTAGTGCCCCAGGCATCCCTCCGTCAGCCCGTGGTGACAAGCTGCTTTCCCCAATTCAGAGGCATCTCGTATAAAATCTGTTGCGTTATAAATCTTTAAATATCTACGTATGAGTCTGTTTGTTTGTGTGTGTGTGTGTGTGTGTGTGTGTGTGTGTGTGTGTAGTGGGGCCGGGCATGGGTGAGTGGGGGAGCTTTGTGTTGTGTATGATTGTGTGTTAGATAGGTCATTTATTTCTAAACGACGTCTATGTCAGTAACATGTACTTGTTTGGGGCTTTGGACTACGGTCCTGGTGATTAGTTGACAGACAGCTTGGCGCTGACACCGGCGGATGGTAGAGAAAATCACTGATTCACTCCTCATAGCACCAATTATCTCCCTTCCTCAGCCCTGTACTATGGGCCTGCATGTGAATTAGCCCTGGGCAGCACTGTAGCGGCTGGCGCGCTTCCTTTGGAAACCCTAAGCACACGCACACACGCACACCCACACACCCACACACACACACACAAATCTCAACACACAAAGAAATGCACACAGACACAAACAGACGCCCACACAGAATAAGCCAGCTATTTCTCTAAATATCAGAATATCAACTAAGGCCTGTTTACATACATATAAATATGGCATATGCCTGTACACGTATCTGTGCCTACTGACCCATAGCATGCATGTGTAATGTGTCCACACACACTCAAAAACACATTTATACACACACACAATCCCCTTGTTTTCTCCCACCTCCATCCCCCATCACTTCTCTCCTTTTTTTTCTTTTTGAGTTCCCCTCCCCCTTTTCTTTGCCTTCTAATCTCACTTCACACCTGCTCCTCCTGACATATAACAAGCTCCCTGAGAAGACGAGGGAGGTTTGAATGAAGGGCTGGGGGTGGGGGTGGGGGTGGGGGTGGGGCGCTTACTTTGGGAGTTGGGGAGGGAGGGAGGGATTGAGGCCACTGAGCTTCAACTCTGCACTGATAAGCTGGATCAACGCTCGGAGCAATGTCGTCACAGTAGCAAACCCAAGGGGAATAGAGCACAGGATCAAAATGGAAGACACTACTATCATTCCCCAAGCTTGTGACTGGCTTTTAAGTTAAATCGATTGATTTGTTCATTAATTTAACGTTGATTTGCATGGGGGGAGGTTCCTGGTGAGACAGGTGTTTCGTTTTGAGGCGAATGTCACAAGATAGTGGCACGGCTAGTAATTCAATCTTACAGCAAATAAGTCAAATACCAAACCTGCAGCAAATGCCAAACAAAAGCACAATCATACATTAGAGTTACATGTCTGAAATGTCTGTGTGAAAAGCATGAAGCACCTTCATTCAATCACTAGACACATACAAAGTACGATGACAACCCACGAGGACCCCCCCTCAGAGGACGTCATAGTCTGAAACAGATATGTACTTCACCCAAGGTCTAAGCAGTTCATATGAATTCTTAATTTGAATATGAAGTGGACACGAGCACACCCTATTATTTTCAACTTGATCAAAACCCAAGATTGTATGTTCCAGCCGACTGGGGCTGGTGACCTGGTGGCCCTGCGTCTTCCACAGGGCTCCCAGGCGGAGTGTTCTACCCTGGCTCACTGAGCCCTATTTAAGGCCCTTCCACAGGCTGTGGAGCTCTAATGAAGGGGACATTTGTGCTGGCTAAGCATGGGCAGATTTATGAGGCCGCCCGTCTCCACAGGACCGCAGTGACAACGGATATAAATAAGCACTCTGGGGAGAACTGCTTAACATCACGACTTATGACTCTCCGGTATTTATGTGTGTGTGTGTGTGTGTGTGTGTGTGTGTGTGTGTGTGTGTGTGTGTGTGTGTGTGTGTGGGTGAATCACATTTGCCCTACAGAATGTGTACACATTCAGATGGTTTGAGGGATTGTGTCCATAAAGTATCGTGTAGTGTCAGCTTTCCTGGCCCTGAGAAGGCAGCCCTGTCAGGTCTCGATGGGACCCCACTCTGCCATAATTGCGTCTAAACGTCTCTTTTATCACTGCTGTCAGAGTAGGACGAATTAATTGAAAAAGAGTGAAACTCTCATTAAATCTAATTTGTAAGCTTTTGAATGTCTGGTGACTCTGGCCTCATTTCAGGGCATTTGAACAGGTTCTTTTTCTTTTCTCACATCAAACTGATACCACTGGCACTAGCCTTTTTTCTTCTTCTCTAGCTTCGAAATGCCTCAATACTTTCAGTGCAGACAGTGGCATAAGTGCTGAGATGCCATACCAGTGATAATGAGAATAACCATGGTCTTCCTGGCAGTGGTACTACTACAACCACAGTGCATAAAGAGTTCATTGTAGAAACAGTTATGATTTACTTTAGTGAAAATCAACTATAAATGTTACAATTGATGTTATTACAGCATGTCTTATGTTAAGTTATTCCTAATTGACCAGAGGGAGCAGACACTTTGGCTATAGATTTCCCATTTGGGGGCTTGCTGGGTTTCATGTGAGAAGGGCGTCCTGGGTTCCACTTGCAGTTGGGTTTTAGAGGACGTCAGTGTTTAATTGCCTCTATGAAACCCTATATTTATTTTCAAGTGTTTCCTTATTGTAACCAAGCACTTGATTTCAATGAACGTATTCCCAGCGTGACATTGTTCATATGCGGTGTAACTCCCAACTAGCACAGCACTCTTATCCCTATGTTTTCCTTGGATGGTAAGATTGAGGTAGCAACAGTATTTCCTCTCCTTTCCAAAATAGGGCAAGTCTGGTTCCGCATGATTAATGGTGTATTGTTTTTTGTTTTTATGCCGCTTCAATAGACACATGTGACACAGAAACTCCTCGGCTGTCCTTTAACTGTAATAACAGTCACTTTTCACACCATCCATTGAAACCACTGTTTTCTCTGAATGCAACCCAATCCTTTCCAGGCTCCATCCCTGTTTGCAGTGTAGGAAGGTCTGGTGGAAAGACAAGGCAGGGTATTCAAAAACCTTTTGGTACAATTGTATATATTTCTTACTCGTCAGTCAGTCTTAAAACAAATTGGCTGCCGTGGCATCACCAAGGTGGGTGCTACACATGAACGACTTAACTGTGAGTCTCCCCCTATAGTGTAAAGCGCTTTGGGTGTCTAGAAAAGTGCTATCAAGAGCAATCAATTATTATTATTATTGCCACAGCATTAGGGAATAGAGATCTTTTTCAGGGGAAATTGAGGCTCAGACCATGAAATTACGCTCTCATTAATCATGCATAGTTTTGAAGAGGAAGTTAACAAATTCATTCTTGATTTGTTTTAATAGCTGTGGGTGCAAAATAATTTGCAGCCAAAAGTAAGCTCTCTATAATAAACGTTTCCATATTCTCTTAATTCCATTTAGGATTGCCCGTGCCGTGAGACATATCCATGTATTGGGATATAGACCCACAATGTAATCCCACTGAGATTGAATTCATCACATTGGCTCTCCCACCACATTTCTTTTGAACTATTCCTTAGCATCAAACCTGCTCAACTCAAATATAATTATCCCTTAATATTTCCAGACACAAGACCCATATACAGTGTTCAATCTCAATGCTCACTAACCACACCTAGAGCCCCAAACAAACTGGTCTGATGTCTTATTGATGCATTTATAAAAAAACACTTTAATTACATGTTTTTACACATCATTTTAAAGCTTGTCCCTCAGGCCTAAACGGGAGCTCATGTCAAGCTGCACTGGAGCCTTCCGTTTTGGACAGACATTGATATTTTCCACAGCCTGTTCCGCCAGGAGACACAGTCGTCTGAGTGCACTCCCTGTCCGTAGGCCTGAGGCGGGTGAAGTTTTCTACGCCCTGCCTCTCTCTCTCTGACAGGGGAAGATTTGTTCTTCTGCTAGGGGAAGAAGCCTTCGGGTCTACAGTTCTATTGTGCCTGAGCTGACAGCGCCCTAACAGGCTGTTTAAGTCTGGGCCATCGGCAGTCCACGTCACCTTACCCGGGGGAGGGGGGGTAAAGAGTGGATCTAGCCGTCCGCGACGGTATGGAAAGTAGTCTGAAAACAAAGAAGCTACATGACTAGGCTAATTGAAGGAACACAATATATTTCCAGTTATGGCATATGGACAAGATACGACGTGAACCAGACGTTCCTGCCATGTCAACGTCTCAGTCTCACTTATCATTATTAGAGTGGCTTATTGACTGGCTGCACTGCAGGACGTGATGGCCAGCCAGAGCTTTCTCTCAGAGTCGCCCGGGAAGCCCCGATGGCTGAGCGACAGGAGGAGTGTGGGCATCCAGATGACTCCAAGGATTATGGGTAATCCTTCGCATCAAACCACTGGCAGGGCCTGTTTGGAAGAGAAGGAACGGCAAGCGGAAGGAATCGATTTGCCACTGTTATGCGATCCCCTTCCCAAGCTGACAGTGTGTGGTGAAAAGGTTAAATCCCAGGGCCAAAAAGCAGCGATTCCTGACTTGAGGAAGTGTGAAAGCAGAGGAGATTTTGTGTACAGTACTGGTCAGTGCTAGAGACACTAATCTGATGTGTCCATTATCTAACAGTGTTTTCTTTCTATGTGTACAGTTTGTAAGTGCATGCATAATACAGTGTGTATGTGTATTTAAAATAGGCTACTAACCACATTGTTACACATTCATTACATCAGTACAATATTTCAAACACGACATTTCAAAAACAAAAACTTACTGATAGCAGGTCTGAACCATCTCATCCAACCCACATTAAGGAGAGCTAGAGGCATAAGGAGTGGAAGGGGAAGAAAAAGTTGGATGACACCAAAGCCATTAATTATGGAGTGTTGGCACGCTATGAAAGTGGTTTTGCCGAGGAGTCCCCTGACAAGCGGTGGATGAAAGGCTGAAGATGATTAGTTATTATCGCAGGCTGTCTGCTCCAGCCGGACGCAGCCAGGTATACTTTGTACAAATTAAAGCTGTCAGCGTATAATGTATGGTCGGCCAGTAAAACCAGGCAGGCCCGAAGTGTGAAAAAGGGTCTCGGAACTTTTTTCAGAGGACTACATTGTCTTTTTGTTTGTGAAAGAGACCAGTTGTTTGTGTGTGCGTGCATGCACATGTGTTTTTTTATGTGTGGGTGTGTTTGTGTGTGCGTGTATGCTCATGTTTTTTGTGTGTTTGTGTGTGTGTGTGTGTGTGTGCATGCGTGAACGGGAGAGCCGTAGAGCAGGTAGAGTTAGTCTGATGATGTGGGAGGCCTCACAGGCCACTAATGATGGAACAGCTCTAGCTGTGTGTTGCGTCCCGTCATGTCGACATGGGGCTAACCACAGGTTACAAACCAGGCAGGGCCCCACACCCTGCCCTCCCTTTGTCCCTCACCTCGTTATCCTTCTTTTCGATTCCCCAGAGGCAAAGCATGGTGGTGACTTTCTTACTGCTGCCTAGTTATGTGGCCTCAACTGTGCAAACCTACCCAGCTGGTGTGTGTGTGTGTGTGTGTGTGTGTGTGTGTGTGTGTTTGTGTGTGCATTTAATGTTGTCCACCATTTGAAAACAAAATGTAATTAAAATGTATTTTTATATGACATTATATTGACCAATTGACAGACTTTAACCGACTTATAAATCATAGCGTGGCTGGCTCCCATCCCTAACAGAGCTTTCTGGCATATATTTGAGATTTACACTGACTGATTAAGTGCTGGCATGAGTTGTTAAGTAGGTCTGAAATATGTTTGAAATGTTTTTAAAGCATAAAGAGAATGTGACAGAAGGCCCTTGGCTATGACTAATAGCGGTAATTATAGAGTACAACGATAACGCATAACCTCATGCCAAGTGTTTCTTAAAGTATTGACAGACATGTCAGAGGCGCGAGTGACATCTCCTTTCCTTTATTTCTAAGAATTAGCTCATCATTGTCATGAGAGCATTTTAGTGCTACTGTTACACAAACAGTTGATAGGACAAACACCAAAGCGTAGCATTTGTCCAGCATATTTGTCACAACAAAGGAAAGAAAATTTACAGAGCTGAGTAGACACATTTGTTTTTACTGTTCTTAAATAGAGTGTGCATTTTAAGTCATGTTTACTTCCCTTCAGTTGAACACCTTACACCAAACCACAATATTTTTTCGTTCAGGCTCTCAAGTGTAGACTTGCCCTACTGTCATCTCAATTTCAGTCAGCTAATCGTGCAGCATTATCCTGCCTCCATTTTTTACCTTTCTCATCCCCTCCCCTATTCTTCTTACTTGACCTCCATGTAGCCCAGTAGGCCTGAGGGGAGGGCTGTGTTTGGAGGAGAGAATGACTCATTGGTCACAGTAGCAGTTGAGAATGGCTGCTCGGGCAGGAGGAGGAGGACTGAGTTGGCTCTCTGGTGCGAGTTGGTAAGTTGGTGATGGCACAGTTGAAAAGGAGAAGCTGTGAATAAACACACACACACACACACACACACACACACACACACACACAGTTCTTAACCTCCCCCAGCTTTTGAGCAATGGTCACGCACCCATACAGAGTTGTGTCAACTGAGGTCACTGGCCTTACTCATCTCTGTTTGCTGCATCCAAAACAAACACACACATCCGAAGGCTATGCTCCACGGCTTCTTACACCAGAACACGTAGGTTCACACACACACACACACACTGTTTTTTCTCACAACACACACACACACACACACACACACACACACACACACACACACACACACACACTCAAAAGATAATAAACACAAGTGGTAGGAAGCCTGCTGGAATTCCACCTTTTCTGTTGACTGATACCAGATTCACATCTCACTGAACCGTTTCAAGTTTCTTTAAAGGAAAAGGTCCAAGGTTTGATGCACACACGCAAACACCATCCACCCACAAAAACAAACGCACACACACACACACACACACACACACACATACAGATTATCATCAGCCCTCACATCTTTCCCCCATGTCTTGTTTTCTATTATTAAAAAGGGAGTTTGTTTTGCTGCGGGTAGACAGCAGTTGCCAAAACAGTGACCACTTGTGTCTGATGATGGGTGATTAGTTGGCAACAGGGAGGCCTGTTTGAGAAAGCCACAGAGAAGGACACCAGCCAACAGAGAGCTGGAGAAATTAGAGAGGCAGTGCATTACATCGATGTTCTCCTTGTTCAACTTCCTATCGGAAATGATCGTGTGTTTACAGCACGAATATACAGCAGCCCTGATGTTATATAAGGATTATTTTAAGTGAAGGAATGAACAATTAGAGCATGCTAAAAAAAGCATACTTTAACATGACTCTACTTTTACATACCTTGACAAGGAATAACAAGCATGTAATGGATAAATTAGCCATACAGGCTAAATAGCCTCATTAACATAAAGGCTCAACGGTTTAACTGTTTGTACTTTAATACTTTGCAAATTTGCCTGAAAAAAACCCACTGCGTTGTATCACAGCTACAGACCTGTTTAAAATAATGTGATTTGTGGTTTTAGGATTACTGTAAACCTGAAAACTATTGGTAGACACAGTATTGCAAATTTTGTTTTAAATGTTTACTGTCAGATTGTTTTAATCTTAATATATTATATTATAATGATATTATGTAGACAACATAAACCAACCTAAAAGGAACGGACAGACTTAAAACCAAATTGAAATGTATAGCGACATTACATTATATCTAAACAAACTTTTTAATATCAACATTTTAATGAAAATTAAAACTTGTTGTTGCTGTAACACAAAGACACGTTCTGCTTCTAAATTAGCCTTGCAAGCAGCTACCTATTTTCTACTAGTTTTTTGAGCTAGACAAAACTTGGGCTCAAGTCAATGGGCACAAGTTAATATAAGCGGACACTTACTGACTGAATGAGAAATCGTCTGAGTTTCTTTCTGGTAGAAAATGGGTGAAAATAAAGGAAGGGAGGAAAGAAGCACTAGTGAAATGAATCAGGATACCTCCAACCCCTCTCCCTCTCTCCCTGTAAAGGAGACAGCTACAAATTATCCTGACAGTTCAGGCGTCCATCACTTAGTCAGCTGCCAAAACAGTGGTAATCAGAGCTGTGAGAAAAACAGGGGAAGAGCAGGAGAGAAAAAATAAAATGTCCTCATTTTATGAGCTGTGCACTTACATATGGAGAAAGGCATGAATATAGGACACTCACATTTCACATGTAAACAGGCAGCACACTATTATTATACATGCGTGAAAACATCCTCGCACACAAATGACATTTTGTACAACCACACACAGACACACAGACAGTAACGTCACTCACCTTCCAAACCAGTGGTCAGATGAACACATAAATCATGGAACCGTGCTACAGTGGAATATTATCACTTCCATGCTGACTAAAGCTGGAACAGTTGGCTATCTGGTAGCTTACACTTCCCCCTCTGTCAGACCATGTCCAAAGGCTCTGTGAAAGATTGCCTTAACGTCGCAGGAACCATTCATGTCTACAGCTAGACCCTAGCAAATAGTCGTTACTATGATATAAGGAGCTGCCAGTTTATTATATTAATCGAAAGCATTGCTACCATCTATTTTTACCACGTTTACAATAGGTTATTATTAAGGAATTCGAACAATGTACACACAGTTGTTGTTATTGTGGCAGCTGTACACCAGGTGTTGTTCTGGATTAGCATGGAGAACAAAGAGCTGCCTATTATTGCCAGATCCCTGCAGCATGTAATGTTTATTGATCCGAGACTCCTACATTGGGAAGAAAATTAGATAATAAAAAAGTTGTGAAATATCAGTATAATTTGCCACAAAGGTTAAACCAAAATAACGTATTTGCGTTTCTGTGTTGTATAGGGCATGGGAAATGTTGAAATCATGCTGCATTTGCACTGTACACATGACTACACTCTATACTGTCATGTTAAAATACATCCAATGCGTTTTATGATATCCAAGAGTCCATCCCCTACACTCCCCCCTGTTTCTTGGATTTAAGTGCCCCCCTTCCGCTTTAGCATTTTTTGGGTCAATTCATTTAGGGCAGACAAACTCCTTGGGTCCTAAAAACAGATGTGACAGGCCCATTAAAATGAGTGATCTCCTCCCTGCTCTCACCTGCTACTAGGCCCAGACAGAAGCTGTCCTCCCTTGGGCAAGGAGAGGACCAGGAGGGCCCTGAAGGGGAGCCTGTGAGATTGGATGACAGTGCCACATGGCTGACATTGAGGTGGCTCCAGAATTACCCCTTGATGAGCTGTTCAACTTTGGAGAGGGATCTGGGCTCCCACACCTCTGGGGTGTGAAGCAGACATGGAGGACACACACAATGACACATGCACACACACATACATACATACACAGACACAAACACACACACGCAAATAAACAGCAGGGGTGGAGCTTAAAATAAGAGTCTAAACATTTCAGAAGGGGACAAAATAACCTATTTAGTGCAATGCAAAGCCAATCGGGGGTTATTTTCTCTCTACTCTAGCTCAGCTCAGGGCATTTTGTCTTGTCTGTCAATCTCCCTGAGACATTGGAGTAATAAAACAATAAAGGCTTACATATTGTGCAGCCTTCTCCAGAGAAAGACAGATAATCCTACCGAATCACACTGCTGGCACCAGGGACCTGAAGCTTCACATCCTCTGGACACGATTCAATCTACCAGCCAACAACCCTAAAGTGTCATTGTTAAGTTTATCTTTCTTTGTCGTCGTTATTTCAAAACATACTTTGTTTCTTTTCTGTATTACACACGGGGTTTATAAGGAATGTGTGGATTTCTTTAAGCGTTCTCCAAACATTAAACCATGCTGTTGAAACCCTTGAACACTCAGCAAAGGAGGTGACTGAGAACTAAACTAAATAGGAAAACTAAGCAGACTAGACTAAATAGCAAACCCATTTTAACCTTTGAATAGATTTCAAAAGGTTTATATTCTGTTTCCCTCCTCTTTCAAATCCCTTCTTGATGAAAGGCAAAACGTTTCCAACCTTTCTTGCCTGCACCTTGGTCTATGTTCAAATTGTAAATGTGTTGGCAGCAGGAGTGGTGACGTTGCTGCAGAATGATCTATTCTGTTGGAAGGGCTGCCAGTATCTGCCAGCAGGCCCCCTGCTCTAAGGGCCGTCTCCAGCAATCCACCATGATCAATGCTCACTCAGAGATGAATCACAACTCTGTCACACTAAGGGGGGGGGGGGGGGGGGGGGGGGGGG
>JAVQIZ010037875.1:0-24985 GCA_036023535.2 Galaxias brevipinnis | reverse complement strand
TTTGTTTTTTGTGTGACTCTGTCTGGTCTCATATATTTTTTAAACAATATATGAGTCTTTGTGTGTGTGTGTGTGTGTGTGTGTGTGTGTGTGTGTGTGTGTGTGTGTGTGTGTGTGTGTGTGCGTATATGTGTGTGTATGTGCGTATATGTGTGTGTGTGCGTGTGTGCCGGAAAGGCTTGAAAGCACTGCACCTCTTCCTGCACTTACAAATGTTTTAAATTGTAGCGCTATTGACTCCAATGTAAAATATGACTAGCTGAAATGAAAATGCATTTGAAATCAATAGATAGCTGTGTTTACTTTTCAATATGGATGGATTTAAAAAACATATTTCTTATCCGACCTCTCCCTCAGGTTACCTTGGTTACACCAGTGGTTTTTCTCTGCTCTGTATGGTCTTCTTCCTGATTGTGGTGAGTTCCCCAGTAACCCACTGTCCTGGTTCTTTCTCCCCTTGTTACAAACACAAATATTCTTTGAGAAAAGCAGTTAACCTCTGAACTGCCTCAGTGGTCAACACAAGACTGTTGTAGTGCTAGCTGGATGGGCAACTGAGAATGTGTGTATGAGGTAGTGCTGCCTTTTCGGGAATGTGTTACTTGCCTGTAACCTAACCAAGATAAATAAATGGTAAACATTCAAAACTAGATATGCCTAAATAAAGGAGAACTCTAAACAGAAATCCAATGCCTATTGTGTGTAGGTGATCTACAAGAAGTTTCAGATCCCATGCCCTCTTCCAGTGGACATCGATGTTCTGACTGAAAACATCACCAAGATCTTTAATACCACCATATATCCAATCAATGCTACCGCTGTTGACTATGGAGAAGACACATGCACACCCAAGTACTTTGTCTTCAATTCTCAGGTGGGAACCGTTCTAGAGATGTATTGTTTCTAATATGTTTTTTCCATCTACATATTACAATATAGTATATAAAGTCTGTGGCATTGTCTCAGTAGCCTGTGCACATAAATGTGAGTAAAATAGTGAACTGAGGCAGATTTCTCCTATGTACTTTGTCCTGTTCCATCTGACCGGTAATGCTACTTTTCAGACTGTGTATGCTGTGCCCATCCTGACTTTCGCCTTTGTGTGCCACCCAGCCATCCTGCCTATGTATGAGGAGCTTAAAGAGTAAGTGTACTCTTTCTATTTTTCACCCAACTGTCAAGGCTAAACTATGCACACACACACACACACACACACACACACACACACACACACACACACACACACACACACACACGACTTATCACCATAACTAAGGCTGCTATGTCACATTCCACTGCTTTTGTTCCACCACAGTCGTTCCCGCAGGAAGATGCAGGGTGTGGCTAACGTGTCATTCCTGGCCATGTTTATCATGTACCTCCTGGCTGCCCTCTTTGGATACCTTACATTCAATGGTGAGCTTCCTCCTTTTATGTCTATGTCTAGTTCATGGCATTCACTATTCTGAAGAACATCCACATTGATTTCTATACCTTGAAAAAAGCTCTGGGTGAAATAGAGGTCGGTCTCTTCAAGTATTGTTTTGAGCAACAGGTCTTTGTTTATGCTAGGTAGTAATACATTAACACCCCTACACTGCTTTAAAGCTTTGGCGCGCACAGGGGAAATTGCCCCTGCCTTTTGGGAGAGAGATTCCCTGTTAAATTCTACAGCGATGTGCTTGTTCTAGTGTTTGAGCCTCGGCACGTCTCAGCAGAACTGACTAGTTCCCACTATTCCATTTTGAGGTCAATTTTATCATTTTTAATTTACGTACATTGTTATTATCAATATTTGCTAGTGATGTGGTGTAGGTGTATGTCCAGAGACTGTTGTGCAAGCTTGGAAAAACATTTAACAAACACAGATGGTCCATTTGGATTTGCCCTTGCCTGTTTGTTACCACAAGGACAGGACACTGTGTGTCTCTTTGTGCCAGGAAATCAAACTCAAACTTGTTATGCAAGTTAACTTCCTTAACCTGCATGACATGGCAAAACACTTTGAATTAATCACATAATATCTGACTAGTGTAATGCTACACTGCCCTACATTTCGTTTGATCTCTATTTGATTTGGCTATGTTATCAATTGATGAGGTTGAAATAATAAGTTCTGAATGAGGCTTCATCAGCTGCCACGGCACATTGGACATTTTCTGTGGGAGTTGCTTGTCTCACCCTGCAACGTTTTGTATTGACTGAGAGTGACTCACTCAGATCAAGGACACAGAGGAGCAAAACACAGAGGAGCTCTGTTGACATTTTGTAATGGGGAGCTGATCGTGAAAGTGCTGTTTTATCTTGTGTTGCTACAGTCCATGTGGAGCCCGAGCTTCTTCATACCTACTCTAAAATCTACAAGAATGATGTGATCCTCCTCATCGTGCGCCTGGCTGTCCTCACCGCAGTCACCCTCACTGTCCCGGTGGTGCTGTTCCCTGTAAGTTACAGACAGACTCTTTTAATATCCTTTTTCCCTGTTGTGTCTACTTGTGGCTGTATGGTTCTACTACCAATGTTTGGAAACTGCTCAATGGCATTTTAAAGGTTTATACCACCGTCCTAAACTGCTTTTTTTTTCTCTCTTTCTCAGATCCGAACCTCAGTCAACCAGTTGCTGTGTGCCTCTAAGGAGTTCAGCTGGATCCGTCACAGTGTCATCACCATCTGCTTGTTAGCCTTCACTAACATCCTGGTCATCTTTGTGCCCACTATCAGGGACATCTTTGGCTTTATTGGTGAGTAGAGCGTGTATGCTGAAGAGAGCTATAAAACAGCACTTAACACTAGTGCAGGTTTTAATGTTTGGGTGGATAATATGCAATAAGCAATGACGGCGAGAGCATTTTAAATAGAGATCCTGTCTTCCTGTTTCTAGGTGCCTCTGCTGCAGCTATGTTGATCTTTATCCTCCCCTCTGCTTTCTACATCAAACTGGTCAAGAAAGAGTCTATGAAGTCTGTGCAGAAGATTGGGGTAAATTTATTTTATTTTTTTCACATTTATTTATTTCGAGCCTACATACTTAAACATGCCAGGGGTCGTGGAGAAATTATGACAACAATGTTAAAATATAACCTGCATCAGAAAGAAATTGAGGATTCATACTTTGGTCCTCTTTCAATAGGCCACCATCTTTCTTTGCTGCGGCATCTTTGTCATGATTGGCAGCTTGACCCTGATCACCCTGGACTGGATCCACAACACTGCAGCAGCCTCTAATGACCACACTGATGGACACTAAGGGGGCTCCCACTAGCAAGGTGCAGCTCAGTGGCTATCGCACCGTCAAGACAGCAAATCAAGAAGAAAGTCAAAATGTGAAAAAAAACGCTCAGCTTGAAACCTCGAGCAAAAGAGACCTTACCATTCCAAGAGAATGTATCAGAACTTTGTACAGGACGCTGATAGGCCACATACTGTGGTATGTTACTTTTTATTGCAAACTTTTTTTGATGCTTTTTTTCAGTGTTTTTTTTTTGTTATGGTACAGTTGAACATTTTGATGATGACACAAACGAAGTAGACAAAGTAGTATTGGTTTAACATGCAGCTCCTATTCAGGTACAGTGTTATCCATGCATGGTGGCTGAACCCTGCAGCAGCAGCAACACATTTCTTGAACTCCCCGGGGAATAGGGGAACTACAGGAATTTAGACATAAAAGTAGATCTTACTCAAGATCAATTCATTTTCTTTCAACGTGTTTTTTACTTTGCCAAAAAAGGTATTTGTAAAATGTGTTTGTATTTTGAACAGCACTTATTCTACAGCAACTTTGTTACAAAATGTGGTCAGGCTACTAACCTGATTATCATTGCTTATACCATGAATTTGTGACCTTGCTTATATACTATGTGTCAGCTTTACTCGTTTAGCACATAGTACAAGTTAATGAAGCCTGCCTTGTCAAGCCCTACACTTGGAGCTGCAGAACACATTTGAAGAGAATTCTGTGTTTTTAAATCTGTATTTACGCTTTGTTATCTACTTAAGGCCTAACTGAAACTGATACTACTGCTTGGACAACAGAGGGACGTGCTCCCCATTTCATCTCCCAATGAGAAAAACACCATCATTTATCTGTATTTAAGAATACCGTGACCATTTGCACTGGTTGTGATATACCTGTTAGAACTTGCAAAAAAAGTTGGAGGCTTGTTGACAGCAATGGGGTTAAGTATGGTCCATGGGATTGCAGAGTTGTGGATAGTCTGTCACAATTTTATCGTTCTTGATTAGGAAAGGCATATTTGTTATTTTCCAGATGAACAGAACCCCAATTCTGGAAAGTGATATGTGTCCTGTCTGCTTGTCATGCTGTCACCTCTGAAAGTTCACTGTGCTTCCAACACTAACCTCACGCCATCAGACCTAGTCCAACACTATTTATGGAATACGTGAATTCTATGTAACATAATCTATTTTACTATATTTATATATTGTAATGTACTTACAAGTGTCTATCTATCGATCTATATATATGTAAAATACATTTTGAACTGTACATACGCTTTGGTTTGTTGGGAGATTTTTGTCAAATAGTAAAACTTTCTGAAACTGTAAAAAAGGTGAATGAATTCATTTGCCATGTCATTACGAAGCTTGAAGCTTTGTCTCTGATACCATCGAGTTATTTGAGTTGCTGTATCTGGAAAAGCTGGAAGAATGTTAAATGTGGAACCTACTAAATTGAGGTGGGTGGTCTGTGTACACCTAACATTTGTAAATCTTTTGCCCCGTTAACATAACCTATGCTATACACGTTATGTACGCACATCTCGGTTGGAGAGTTAGTCAGAAATCTCTTGACCTCAGGAGCAGAGGGCATTGCCCACCAGTGTTACACTCTTGTTTCAATGAAACACTATGTATATCCTGTAATTATTGTGCAATTAAAGTTAAAGATGATGTCTGATATGGTGTCCTTGTCTTCTTAATGCAGTGTTTCTTTGACAGTGTCCCTGAGAAATTATGAAAATACGGTCAAACTTAAAAAAATTAAATGAACAAATACTATGGTAATACTTTCCCAAAACACATACATAATAATTTGTTAGTAACGTTTTCTCTTTAGTGTTAATCAGAAGTATCTTCCCCTTGTTTTAATAGAAAAGACCTGAACAAAATAGTAAGCAACCAAAATGAGGTGACATACTCAAATACTGTCTGGACCATTAAATCTGCAGGCAAACTAAAAAAAGATAGACAATCTTAAAGGTTTTACATTTTATTCAGAGCTGCAATATTTATCTTCATTTAGATAACAAAAAAAAACAAAAAACTATGTATAGAAAATGTCACTTGTCCAGGGAGGAAAGACTATCAAAATATGAGTACACCGTAGAATCCATTCATTCATTCATTTATTTAATTAATTAATTAATTTATTTATTTGGTTTAATAGAAGGATCTAGATAGCATTGTTCTGATGTGGAGGTTCAACTTCAAATTTTCATTAACACAAAAAAAGATTTTTCCTGTTAGCACAAGATTTTTTTTATTCAAAGTTCTGTTGTCACAAAGTTTCAGACAGCATTTATTTATCCAGTAGTCTGCCGCCTCAATATCGAATGAATACAAATATTACCAATATTAACAGCAATTACAGGTTAAAGTAGCTAACTGGGACGATTGCTGACTAGGAATTTCATAATTACATTAGGAGAGATGATGACCATAATTTATATTCACATGAACATATGATTAAAGGATCTTAATACAGACTAAAAATACAGGCTTGAAAAAATAAGAGATGGCTGACACAGTGGAATACCTGAACGTTGGTATAATATGATGGCGTCACCAGACTTGTGTATTGTACAACAGGACAACATATTAAGACCCAAAGCTCCTCAGGAATGCACCAAGAATTTATGAAGTTCTTGTCATGAACAATTAATCAAAGGGATGGGGCATTCAAACCAATAGAGTTTCCAAAATACATGTCACGAATAAATCTACTTTTCGTATGTATATGTTTTTTAATGTTAGATACAAAAACATTTTAATTTCTTTAAATTTTTTTAACTAACTTTGAACTGTGAAATGAATTATTCCGTTTGGATATGGGTCTAAACATGAACTCCTCTTTTGTTTGAAATTATGGTACAATTGTGTCAAGCATCACATTTATGACTTGAGATGTTCTACAAAAATTCCCCAAAACACAAACAATTAGGATTTTTTTTTTTTATTTGACCTCTCCAGTGAGTTGTTTCCACATTTTGTGGTCTAAGCTCCAACAGCACATTTACTACATGTAGGAGCCAGGGTAATTTGCAACTGAACTCTACCAAATAATACCCCTAGATTACAATCTTACTCTTGATTGGCAAAAACACTTCCTTTCTAGTGAATCAAGCTGCTAGACCAGTCACATTCAAAGACAATTCTAGCCACACAGATATTATTTTAATAATAAAGGCAATGCACATTCTTCAGAACCAATGTTTCATCTGAATCACAATCATAAAATAATATGTATCAAAAGCAAAAGTCAAACAATCACTATATTTATAAAATGAATAATCTGCAGGTTGAGAAATTTATCGTACCAGCTGGCTCCACATGAGCATGCTTGTCTAATGTACTAGCTAGAGCTCCCTGACTATCCCAATACAACTTCCAACGCTGCCTTATTGCTTTCCAACAGATTCCAAGCCATAGCATCTATGCAAAATAAAGGGATCTTGCTGAACAATTTCAAATACTGTATTATCAATTCTGATTAAAAAAACTTGAAAATCTTTAGAAAAAAAATCTTCATACACAGTAAGGTAAGAGATATCAAAAAGATGGCGCTTAATTCTCTTTCAGCTTGGAGGCGCAATCTAGCTGTCAGAAATTGCACTTTGATGGGCTTGATAGCCTAGTACGGCAGCCCCAGGTGGAGCTTCATTTCTTTCGTGCATGTTTATATTTATCCACATAAGCTTTCACCAGCATGGCCACTTTCCCCGAGTTCACCTCGCCACTCTTACTATGGCACACCTAAGGGATCAAAAGCAGGGAGGTCAGATTGGAAAGAGGAAAGGAAAGAGGAAAGAGGTTGTTGCGGTTGCTCTGCTTGAGTCAGGAGTTATACAGACCATTTCAAATATTCAAATATATTTGCAACCACTGCCCAAATACAAAACCGCAGATGATTTAAAGGCAAAATAGGCTTCTTACCACATTTTTTTTACTGTCTAATAAAAACTATTAACAGACCTCTTGAACCAAGAAATAAGAGCATGTGATCGCTATAATCAAAGAATGTCTACATTGTAATTGTTTATACACATTGTAGCAAGTCCTGAGCTGCTGTTAGTCACGAAAAGCAAATTACAATCACATACACTCTATTATTTAGTGTCAATAAAACTAGTCATAATTGGTGTTTTACATATGCTAGTGTAGACCACCCTAAAGTGCGCAGGATGAGGTACCTGGCAAAACAAGGTCTCTCAAACCAGGTGGATGAGTTGGACTAAGTGACTTGCAACGAAAGTCTCACCTTCTCAACCGCTTTGCGGACAATGTCTTTATATTCCTCCTTAGTTATGTCCTTTTTCTGGTAGTAGGGTTTAATGGCATTCTTTACTTCATTTACAGCCCTCTCCTGTATCTGTTGTTTCTAAAGCAGAAAGTGGAGAAGTCAGGAGAACGGCTTTCTTAAAACAATCAGATCAAAAAAAAAAATAAAGCTGTGAAAACTGGGTTCAAACAATTGTACATTTCACGAAGAGTAATTTCAGAACAGTATGGGCTCAGTACTTAATGCTTTGCTCAACACGAAACACCATTTTATTTGGCACCTGTAATTTAATGCATAATTAGTTAGACGTCTTTTAAAGTGAAATTCATGTTTTAAACATATTTAGTTTCTGTCTAAAATCAAACTCGGTTAAATATGACCATTCAAGTATGAAATGACGCATAACCACATGCAACTAAATGTATAAGTGCTAGTATGGCCCACCACAACAATCTTCAAGGACGATAGAGGGGATAAGTGACATCAGCAGGTCCGTGTTAGGTATACAATAAAATATTTTAATTAGCGTTTTCTACCACTGACTTCATATCTGTGCCTTTCCCTGCAGAGTGAGGCAAATGTAGCCTCTATCAATTGCACGAAAACTTAGCCTGTGGTTTTCACTGCATTGTAACTACCAGGTTTATAGTTTAGAATAACAAAATAGTTTCTCCTTACAAGAATACCATACCATTTGTCTTTTATCACAGTGATATTGTATTTGAGCATGACCTACTGAAAGCCCATATAGCCATAGCTTTGTCTCCTAAAATAACCGTTCTCTGTAAACAACCGTGCAGCATTCAACATATAATTTATTGTAGGCTACAATCAGATCCAAAATTATAGGTCCCACAACCCGGCCTTCGGTAATTGAGTCGGGAGTGCATTTCAAATGTGAAAAATACTGTATTTAGTTGCTAAATATGACAAATGAATTGAAGGTGGGCTGCCGAAAGGTAAGAGAGACGGTGGACTCAGCCTCTTAACCCTCTAGCAAACAGAACAGGAAAAGAACACTGGCGGACCACCATCATAGTCATTGTTTTATTTCAAATTCAAACTGCTTTAGTGCAGTCCTCACAGAAAATATTTGGCTGCCCAAATACTGTAGCTGACACTGAAACTGTTTACTACAATGGTTCACTGGTAGTATGCACAGAGACATCTTGCCCATTTGACTGGCATCAGTGACATCACATATTCCTTTTTAGAGCTATCCGTTTGAACCATGTTGTGCTGGCCTGGCCGAGTGGTAGAGGATGTTTGGAACTGGCACTAGCAAGCCAGCAGTGTTTTTTGGGCTATGAGGGCAGCACCAACTTTGGTCAGGGTTTGCAGATGAGGGACCTTGATTTGGGCCCCCTGGATGCCCAGTGCCAACTATGTAGTATGGCCCTCAGGATTCCTGTGATGTAGCTCTCTTTAGTCTAAAAGCACTCCCATCAGAATTTAATGATCTCATCGTATTGATAATCCAAATGTACTTTGAAAGAAAGTCAAATCAATGAACCACATATTTTGAAGTTAAGACCAAAATGGGTATTCATCAACACACTTGAAGTCAAGACTTGAATCTCCTGTTCAGTGAAAGGATAACAAATCATTTGCAACGCCAGCCAACGGTCATGTACCTGTGTAGTCCGGCTATCGGGGTGAGCGGCTGGCACCAGGCTGCCCTGCTGCATGGGGGGCGGAGGTGGGGGGGGAGGGGGTAGGCCCTGGGAAGACACAGCAGGGCCCTGAAGGAGAGGCACAACAGGGTGGAGGTGCACGGGGACCTGAGGGGGCATGATGAAGGCAGCTGATGGCTGCACACCGACGGGCAGGCCTCGTTGGTACTGCATTACATTCACATTTACAGGCAGTGTCACATCACCTATGGCCAGGGGAACTGGCTCGGGTTTAGGGGGATCTGCAAACAAAAGAGAGCAAGTATGTCTACAAATATTGGCAAAACTTGTTTTTTATAATGATACATCTGTAAAAGTTGAACTGGTTTATATGGTCGGTCCAGCCCTCTAGTCAGAGTACATGATTGGCTCAACAATGAATAAGAAGATTGCAGACAGAATCTTTTGAAAGAGAAGTATGTTACATCTTTTCTCTTTGGTTGTTCACCCACATTCAATTATGTTCAGATGTAACTTTAAGAAGAGCTCATTTATGATTAGGTATTTACTCAATTGCTACCTAAAAATAATTAAACTTTTATGACCGCCTTACACTCCAAAGGAAAATTACAAAAGTTCATGATCAGCAAAAGTTCAGGACCTGTATAATTTAGTGGCATATCTTTGGGTGGGAAGCAGCTTTGTCTGCTAAAGACCTAGGTCTTGGTCCTAGGTCTAGGTCTGTGAGTTATGGCTTTCTACTGCAAGAAAAATAAACTGTGTGTGGTTGTTGGTCCTTCCAGTACTAGTACATTTGTTTTGTATTTTTTCAACTCAAATGCATCATATTTGGTTATTATAGCATTTTGGGGTTTTAGAAGTACTGTTAAAATGCTACAGTAACCATGATGCACTTAAGTTGAAAAAAGAAACACGAATGTACTAGTGTACATATATATCTATAGATGGAGTAAATGGCCATAACAAGACATATTGTTGCAAATACCACAGCTGTGACAACAAAGTTCTGACCTGCAGCTGGGGGTTGTTCTTCCTCTTGCCGGCTCCATCCTCCTGCTCCTCCACCCCGCTCTCGTCTGGAATAATAGTTCTGCACATCGGCTGGTAGTGTCCTCCTCACAGCCCAGCTGGAGGCAGATGACCAACCGGATCTGTCCAGTGAGGACTCGCCTTGATCCATTTCTTTCCTGCGACCACCCCGGTTTTCATTGAACCGGCTGTAGGCGTCACTCCCTGAATTGTTGGCTGTTCCTGAGAAAGTATTTCGGGGCTGCCAGCGGTTGTCCCCCGACTCGGCAGGCTGGTTGTAAAAGCGGTAGCCCCCTTGCCCTGCGCCTCGCCCTTGATCTGATCCACCTTCCCTACCTGTCTGGGTCCTGGTCCATGAATCTGATGATCTTCCACTTCTTTGATCTTCCAGTCGTGAGTCGCCAGAATGCGTGCTATCGCGGTTCCGAGAATTCATATCAACGCAGCTCTTTTCTATCACCCAGTCAGGGTTATTTGAGCTAATCTCAGAAAATGTTTCTGGGAACAAACCGTTTTTTAAGCTGCTCTCTGCACCTCTGGTTCGTAAATGATCGGGGGGATTCCTTTGCATGTCACTTGCAAGCCCGCCACCCTGCCCTGAACGGCTGTCCCCCGCCCCCCTGTGGGCCTCTTTTCTCCACGGTGATCGGTCTCTAGAAGCAGAGCGCTTGGGACTGGGTCCTCCTCGTCGCTGTTCTCGCCTGGACCTGGACCTGGACCTGGACCTGGATCTGGACCTGGAGTGACTTGGTGATCGCCTCCTGCTCCTCCGCTCAAGACTACGCTCCCTCCTTGAGGAGTCCTTCTCGCGTTCCTGTTCCTTTTCCCCACTGCGGGCAAAGGTGTTTTTGCTGGAAGTGATGCTACTGTCCCTTTCCTGGGTGCCCTCTTTAGAGTGGGATCTCTGAGAAGACTCGGGCAGAGACTCCGTCGTGGGGGACCAAGTGGTAGCAGCCGAGTGAAAGCGGGAGCGGCGGGGCCTGCCATTCTTATTTTCCTCATTCTTCTCCTTCCCGCTGGAGCTTCCTGGTTCTTGGCCACCCAGATTACTCTCCCGGCTGACTGTATCGATGGAGGATGCAGCCGGGTCAACTGAACCAGTTGGTCCTGTGCCCTGGTTGGTTGTGTCAGGGGTTTGGTTTTCACTGTGCTCGCTGCTTGGGGTATCACAGTCCATGGGCAGAGAATCAGTCTCATCTTTGGATGGACTGTTATCTTTGGTCCTTGAGATTGAATCTTGTGAGTTCTCCTCCATGGCTTTTTTGTCGGGGGCATCTGGGGATTTGTTGAATTCGCTTGCAGAAGGCATATCAGAAAGCGCCAGCAAACTACAAGTTGACAATTCCAATACACTGCTGGGGCTTGGACAAGATTCTACTTTCTCTGTTGGCACATCGTCATTCTTCCTTAACTCATTCGAGTCTTCTGGGCTCTTCATGGTGTCATTCTCTCCAGAGAATCCAGTTTGATGACTGTCCAATAGCTCGTCGCGTGAGTTAAAAGGGACCAACGAGTTACTGTCTCCAGAGAAATCATTGTCTCGAAGCTCTTTCCAGTGGTGCATGTCTTTGTCATCTTCTTTCTGTCCTTCGTTTTGATTAGGCTGTTCCTTCATATCTTCACCATTCTTGGGTGAATCAGTGCCGGCTAAAGGGTCTGGACTGTGTTCCCCAGTGGCAGGGCTAGAAAAGGGTTGCTCTTCGTGAAGGCTGGCTGCAAAGTCAGCACACGTTTTCTGTGCCTCAGACACTTCATCAACACATTCTCTTTGGTCGTCACCATCTTCTTCCTTGTAAGCTTCCTCTTCCTTCTCACTCTCACTGCTCTGCAACCTGGAAGGGGCTTTCTTCCTGGCGGTGGCTTTCCTCTTGCCACTCAACTTTCTTTTTGTTGTTTGCTTGACTTTCTTGGCGGCTGCCGGTGCTGCTTGGCTTGGTTTGGAAGGGTGACTTGTGGAGGACTCCGAATCTGAAGAGTGTGACGGGGGTGATACTGGGGCTTGTGTTGGCGCTTGTTCCTGGGATTTGTTGTTCCGAGCAGAGCGTCTCGACGTGGCAGACATTGTCTGTTTGCTGGGAGTTCTAGAACTTGATGCAGTATCTCCCCTCTTCTCACTGCCTTTGGGGGAGGTAACCGCACAAACTTGGCCCTGAAAGACTGAAAAATACAGTATTGATTGTTAAATAGTATTACAACAATATTTAAACTGCACTCAACTGAAATTACATTAGCATAGTGTCTGCGACCTGTTTAACATATAATTAGCTGTTTTGTCAAACAGCTAATAGAATTAGCACAAGCATCAATTACTGTTATATCATTGCTTTGGTTACAAAGTGACAACTTTAATTTACTTCTTAGCCTTAACTTGGCAAACTGATAAAGCAGTTTGATAATCATCGTTTCTGTCAAGTCAGTACATTTGTTATATGAAGTTACAAAAATGTCTTTGGCTACAGTTCAGGTCAAAACTATTTAACAAGACAACATACATTGAATGTCCTAAAAAAAAATCATAGTTATTTTAGCAATAGACTTAAAAGTTTACATCCTGTAAATCAAGTCCAGCAATTCTAAACCAGCAAGATACAAGATACATCACTAGTGTCCTCTTGATTAACTAAACCAAAGCTGATGCAGTCCCTATCTGTCTGTAGCATGACTTCACACTGAGATCATACACCACATGATCTCCACCCACACTACACAGGGTGGCACGTGGCAAAAAGCTAATGGCTACTTAAAATAAATATAAATATAGGTTTTTTTACAGGTTATAAAAACTGACTTTGCAGTAATAAGGCATACTTTTACATTTTAAAATTACAAAAATTTTGGTTAATATAGTACAATATACATTGAGGTAAATCTATACTTTTGGGTATGTTTGAAAACATAGACTTAAGAATCTATCAACAAATCTGGAGGGTGCTGTGCCTACAGTAAAACTGATGCTGCAGCAATACTTGTAACATGATGTTTCTGAGCGGGCCATAAAGTAGCCATAAACCACTTTTTTGATAGTGGCATATGTACACACACACAATTTTTTATCATATTTAGTATATTTCTTTATTTTCACATTAGAGATAACACAAATAATGAAATAACAACTTTGTATCTTTCACTGCTTGAAAATCCTGCATTAATTCTGTGCTTTCAGCGTCATAGGTTCCTAGATCACTTTCTACTTCTGCCGTGAAAAAGGAAGATAAAAAAAGGAAACTAAAGTATTTACTGCGGCACTCACTGAAATGACCCGAGCCAAGCGGTGTGAAAGAGTTCATTAACGATGAGAGCGACCCCGAATGAAAGGGGCTGTGGTCCAAATGAGAGGGTTGAAAGCCATTTCTGTGGAACCAACATTAGATCAAGAATTTTCAATCAAAACGGTTGGCATTTGCTGACATGCGCAACATGTTTTTAAGGGTGAATAATTGCTTTGCTAGTACTGCCCAACCCATAGGAATTCATTATTAATTAAAAAGAGTCATGATACCTTGATGTACCACTGCTGGGAATGGGAACCGCAGCCAACTGCCCTGAGCATTCGGTTATGTGCCGCCAGCATTGCTTATGCACAGTCTCCGAAGATATATCTGGCACCCAAAGGGGATCCACCCTGCATAAGAATACCACAGTCAATCTACACAGAGATGGTCTTTTCTTTTAACCCTAATTGAGAAAAAAAAGCTAAAACAAGAATACTCACAATTCCTCTGCCACAGTAGCCACTGTTGAGCCATGCTGAGAAGTGAACAAATTGGAACACAAACTTCCTCTGATCTAGACAAAACATTGATAGAGCTGGAATGTTAGTAACCAAAAACATTTGCTATGAGAGAACACATACATTTAACAAATATGTTATTCTAAATATACATGCAGCTTCATATTGAACAAAAAGAACAGGCACCAACCTTTTTTCTGCTCATTGCTAAAAGATCCTTGTCACTACCTGGAGAAAATAATATATTAAATAACGTGTGAAGTACAGCAAGCAAATCAGGAGAATAACTAAAACAAAATTGCACATACATTTCCTAACGAGGCCTTTGGTTTTGGCATCTATTGTCATCTTTGTTTTGTGTCTTCTCAATTTTCTTTTTTGATTGTTCCTGAAAATAAAAAGATGTAAATTGTTAGATAAGCTATTGACAAATAAATCAGTAGTCTATTGTGTCCATTGTTTATCTCTGCACAAATAGAAACATGTTAATCTCATACTCGAAAACCTAAGAGCAACTGAAAGTGTCCAACAGGATTATTCCCTCGAAATGTGTCATTCTGTCATTGTCATTTACAGTGATGAAAGTAAACAAAAACAGAAGACAGATGGTTCTACATGTGTTTAACTGAATTCTATTCAAAGTTCTCCCCATTTAGTAAAATAAGCCATAAGAATAGACTACTAGTAAAAAATATCGGATGGATTCAAATGATATATCACTAGTATCTGGTGGTGTTTGGTACTAACATTTCACGACAAGCAATGTTTAATAGGGAATCTTTCCCAATATAGCTGACAAAGATAATTTCACTACAATTGTTTTTATGTATCTCATTCTTCCCAAAAACCTGTACAACATTGGAATACAAATATAGAGCAATAATCTATAACCTTTTAATGGGGTTTCTGTTTAAACACTGACAACCTGTAATTAAAACCATCAAATAAAAAAAAAATAAGACTGTTTTGTCCCTTTATATTCAATAACTTTTCCTAATGGGGACAACTGGGTTAACATAAAATGAACATGATGATGTATTGTCATTGTCCTGTACACATTGTGTACACTTCAGTGTTCTTCGGGGCCAATTTGAAACATGGCAGATGCCAGGTCTGTCCCAACAAGAAATGCAAGAAATATGTGCAAGGAGCACGCACACACTTTTCTGCGCGTCAAGTGCACAGTATGCAGACACAGGCAGGATTGTACCTTGTGGTGGCCAGTATATGCTGTCCAAATTCTGTCTATACTGTTCATACACAAATATATTCAGTCACTTACAGTAGCAGAGAAAAATCCGACACAATGCTTAAATTTACTTATTTTATTGGTGTTTTTCTTAAAGAACGGTTACGTATTCTTTTTCTGATGTTCTGACAATGATAATGTCCTGTTTTATAAATAAAATCCTTCTAAATGTTTAAAATTGTGTTTGGGGTCATACTGACCACAAACATAATACATGTCACTATCCTTGTTGGCTCCGGACATGACGTGAATCGAGACATGGTGGTTTAGAAGACTTAATAGAATATAGCAATAATAATAATAATAATAATAATAATAATAATAATAATAATTCATTTTATTTAGTTTTTTGTGCTTTTCGAGACTCAAAGTGCTTTACACAAATTGGTTGCCAATTTATTACACAGAACGAACAACAAATGGATACCTGTACCGAATATACCTGTTTCGGAACATTGCCGTTTCATCAAGCTTAACAGGCATACCTGAGCTTTGCAGACAAAAGTCTGTGTGTGGGTCTGTGTATTAACTAGACTAAAATTAAGTTGATTACATGACAAATGTTGTAACTGTTGTACTAATTTATATTATCTACAGCTCATTCAGTGTTGTTGATGAAGTGAACGACGCAGTCCCTGTCTTCAATTCCTGCACATTTACCACATCCCAGCATGCCAAGAGTTCACAGTGCCAAACAGCAGGGCTTAGTAGAGACACTGACAGCTGAAATCTGTGGGATGCCAGTAGACTTTAGCCGAGCAGAGCATTTCTAATGGGCACCTTACTGCCCCCACCAATGAAAAGACAGAAAAGGCAACCGCAGCACCCATGAACTGCAGATTGTAAGAAATTTACTCTGTCAGTTCAAGGCATGTCAGTTCCCCTTTTCTGCAGTACTGTACAGCAAGTGATTTGATAGGATGTAAAGCTAGCAATAGTAGACGTAAACACAACAGGAATAGTGAGCGGTAGTGCTAACATGCTGTTGCCTTTTCACTAGGTAGCAATGAATTCAGATGATGTACTATTACACTCACTTCCAACAGGCCACTGGTTCAGGCTTAGAGTAGCAACAATTGGGATTGGGTTTGCAGAATTTCTTCTTCACAGGGACCTGAAACAAAAATGTTGTCAAGCTGGGAACCATTATCCCAACCAGTGAAGAAACACAGTTCAAAATAGTCAAAGCGCATAATGTTTGAAAACATGCCTCCAATCATAGCCAATAAAGAGGATTGCATTCGATTTCATTTTGGTGGGCTTGAATTGGAATTGGGTACAACAAAACACATAACCTGCATCTAAATTGTCATAATTTTGTGGTTATAAGTTCCACTACATACTCTAGAAAAGATATATTAAGAAATGATAGCCAACCTGAATGCATTCAAATGTAGCACCCCACTTGTAAACCGTATCAAATGTCCGTCTGTCTACCGGGCAAGATGGAGCAGCCTGTAACTGAAAAAAAAGATGAATAAGAGCCAGTGAATAAGAGCCACTTGTACAGAGACAAGTGTAGAGACAGAGAGCCGCTGCTTCTTGGGCTACACATACATATTAGTCAGCCTATGGGAGCAACATTATAGCTTTTAAGCACATTCAGGATATATATGATACAACGTAACAAAAATGTTTGGAAACTTTGTATTACTATTTTTACCTGAAATAATTGCAATAAGGCGATCATGTAACAATCACACACCCAATATCGACTGAATTATTGGAGGCTTCTATCCAGTTCCATGTCATATACATTCAGTTTGAATAAATACACAGCTGAGAACTCTTGTTTATGCTAATGCTACAGTATGCAAAAGGAGTTAATGCAGTGGGGTGACAAAACCTGCTGTTACTGCTGCTACTAAGTTTACTTCGGCTTAAAAAAAACAGAACAATTCACTGTCATGCATAAAGACAGACATGGTTAAGAAAAAAAAAGGGGCAAATGTATTATTGAATTATTTTATGAAAATGTCTTACTTCTGCCCATGTAAGCAGACAGTCGAGACAGAAGACATGGCAACAGCTGTTGGGCATGGCCAGGTCCCTTCCCTCCAGCACGCACAGACATATAGGACACCTCTCAGCATCCTCAGACTCTGTTCCCTCGGCTGGAGTCTGCCCATCTACAAACACAACCAGAGCCAGGTAAAGACCCAGTAAATTATTTAAAAAAATAATGCATTCATAACAAACATTGACCAAACTAGCTAACAGTAAGCTTACCTTTATACAATGAAATAAAAAATTCAGACACTGCTAACATGTTAGCTAGCTGTTACAGTAAAGTGCAATATTTTAGTTTATTTTTAATAACTAAATCTAACATTTGTAATTCATCATAAGCACTAATCTTACCAGGAATGTAATGACAAAAATTATGATTAAAAAACATTTATAATTTTACCTTTTAATAGAGTGAGGGGGGGGGGGGGGTAGCGAGTGTGTAAAAAAAAAGGGGCCCACAACAGATTGAATAAAATCCAAAACAAGTGGGCCTTGGAGGAAAAGATGTGGATGCACCACAGCTGCCTATTCAAGACACTCACCATTGCCAGATCCAGTCATGTTGCAGTCATGCACGTTTCAGCTGTCCACCTGATCAGCGGTCAAGTGCCCTCTAGAAAATACAGAGGTAGAGGTATGAACGAGAAAATTGTGTTTATTAAGATTTGATATTTACACAATGCAGTGGTTATTTTTAATTTAACTGAAACTATGTAATGGCCTAACAACTTTGAGAGGTGGTCATGTTATGCACATTGCACTCACCCCTTACTGCCTGTAGGCAAAGGTTTCATTGCTTCATTGGATTAGTACAGATACGGTGAAATCAAGTGGCAGCTATTTTTTGACTATCTTCGGCACTTTAGATACCTTTAATGCAAACCCTGTGAGTGCTAGCAATAAACACTAGGTGTCACTTTCTGCATACTTGTTTCTGGACTGAAGACATTTTTAAATCTTGCAGGGACCAGAGCACTCAGTATTACAATCGCAACATTCAGTAAAGTACTACAATGAATGTCAGAGACTGAGTCTTTGACATAACTTTTACACCCACAACATATCTCAATACAAGTAATCTCTTTAAATAGGTCTGTATACATTGGCCAATACAAGCAGCCAAATACTGAGTGGCTTTTTTTTGACTTGCTTGCTAATAATAGCTCACTATTTACCTTTATTTCATGAGGACAGCATGGACAGTTTGGGTCTCATGTTCATATATTGAACAGCCAATGTTATCATAACATCAAACTCCGTGTTCCCTTTTTGTCAAATTGTCTCCCCCACTGCCTTTAGGCAATATTGGCTGTTGGCATAATTAACATGTTTTAAGCTAATTTGTCAGAGGCTTAAACCAGCAAGCTGGACTAAAAGTGTACAACACTACCTGGGGCTCCTGTTTGATGTGTGAAAATGTGTATTACAGGAACATTCAATAAGATTAGATTTTATTTTGATATTTAAAGTGTCACTGGATGGTTGCATAAGTAGTGTTAACATATTTGTGAACAATAAATTACTAATGGCTATGTTGTTGACTGTCTACGGATTACAATTAGCTAGTAAAATTGGTTCAATAAACAATCTTGAGGTGATCTAGGTCTATTTGTTTTGACATAACAGAAGCATAGCCTACTTCATGTTACCAATTCTACCTATCTACTAGCTATGACTAGTGCACAAAATACAATGGTTTTATGGACCACATCCAAAAGCAGTCTTGCACATAACTGGTATTTAGCCATATGACTTTAATTACAGTCCTTTGTCGCTTTTCAAAAAACAACAACAATAGATTAGCTTTCTTCAACTCTTTGCATATACTTAAAGCAATAAATAGTGGCCCAAAAGTTGGAATAATAGTTGAACATTTTAAAATTAAATTACAAGAATATCGAGTTCAACAAAACTGCTTTAAGTCTACATTTGTTTGTTGTACTAAAGGTTCCAAGACTTGCGCTAAGAAACCAGACCCATAGTAAAGGGATTAATACTCCATGCTGAGATATCCATCCTTATGGTTCAACAAGACTAATGACACAAACCAAATCAAATAACACAGGTGCGAGACGCATCATTACATGCAAAAACAGCTTATTGACTAAATACATTTAAAAAAAGCTATGCACTAGTTGAGCCTTGAGGTCAATTTAGGCGAGGCCACTGACAGTCACATTAACAAGGACTGTGTTGATAAGCAGGTGAGCGTCTGAAAAAGTTAGGCAACTAAACAATTACTGACAGAAATTACATGCATCCCACTCAGTATCAAGCTAACGCGTCAGGTAACGTAAAAACGCTACATATATCGCTAAATATAACAACAGTTCCAGGTAATGTGCTGTACGGCAAACCAAAACCAACCCAACAAAGGCCTAGACTAGAGACTAACGTAACGTTGAGGATGACAAGCTAGCTATACTTAGCTAACTTCTTCATCGCTTGACAACACAACAGCCAAACATTCATAATATTATAAAACCTTAGCTAACGTTTGCTAGCTACTACTAGTACTAGCTTAGCTTTATTAGTTAATGGCTTTGGCTAACTTGGCAGCTAGCTAGCACATTTTTAAAATAGTAGCTTGCCAACTTAGCTGGTGGTGAACATAACGTGCTGCTAGCTAACACTGCATTACATGAAGGTCAACAAAGCAACGCATACTCAGTTGAGTTACTCTAACTTCTGATGAACTGTCAGTGTGTGTAATCGTTCAACTAGGATTGGCTAACAACAGCCAAAGTGTAAGTTGAGTTAAATTCACGTCTCAACTTTTTATGGCCTTCAAACGTTCACATGCAAGCTAACTAGCATTTACAACGCAGTCTGTCATAGTACTCTGGAGCTGGTAGATATATTCACTCACGCAATTTCTAGATTAAAAAACGGTACCGTCGTAACATACACAAAGTAATTTATCGTTACAGATAAGATTATTTGTTAAGTGTTGGCTAGTAAAAATAAGTCGTTGTCAGCTACCTAACTCATTAGCGCGTTAGCATAAGTTACTTACCAAAATGCGTTACCAACTGTTAACGTCGGATGTTAACGTCAGCAAACTTGTAAGTAGTAAACTAACGTTAACAGCGTTTCAACGTTAATTCTGGTTAAGATGAAAAAAATTACGCTCACTCAATGCCGGCGATACGAAAAGTCTGACAATTGCAGGCACATGTCTTGCTAGCTGACTTGTTGGAAAGTAAACCTAAAAGTAAAACTAAAGCCGCAGGCCCGCATGGTGTCGCTGTGAATATTCCTTCCAAAAACTGATCCGGTTGCTACTAGTTTTGTGGCATTTCCTCCAACCTACCCTCCTTCAGTAATACTACCACCTCTGCCAAGTAAGATACATGTATAAAATCATTTTCAACAATGTGCATAGACTCCATGCCAGCAAAACAAGAAAAGTATTAAGGTAGAAATAATAGCTGCCAAGTTTAATGTTGAACTATTGTATGACAAATACATCCAGACTAAAATGACATCATGTATCACAGAAAACAAAAGGAGTCTCAAAACGAAACAAAAAAATGTTAAGTATTTTATTTAAAAACTATAAACAGTCACCAAAGTAAATAAAAGCCAATATCTAGATAATATCTAGATCCATGTATAATCGAACATCCTACTGACACCGCAGAAATGAGAATGGGTAGATTGCCCCGCTCAGATGCTAACACGACAGGCAGTCATAAATGTTACACAACACACTTGTAGAGAGGACAGTCTTGAGGATGTGAGCCGGAATGTGGCATGGTATTAAGAATGAAAAAATAGTACAATAAAACTCCACACTATATTAAGATAGAAAATTGTGAAGAAAATATCATACCTGCACATAAAGCAAAGAACACAGGACAAAACCTGTATAAAACTCCATGTATTTAAACCAATTTACAAATACAAAAAAATTTGGTACACACATTGTGCATGTGCGATGACAAACGTTTACAGTGGACAAATGTTTATGGTGAGGACAGGGATACCTTCAATATGTTTTTCTTCTACAAAAGGACATGATATATTATTCCATACTCTTTCAGCCAGCAAAATGAGTTCTACAAGGTATTATAATACAAAAAATGTCACAGTTCCACAAAAAACTGTTACCCCCCTCTCTAAGCTTAACAGCATCAGTACCTTTGCAGAAGTATTTACAGGCTTTAAGTACATTCATCCACTGCTGAGTATAGAATCACATTGGATACAAGTAACCAGGGTTCATAAAAAAGAAAAATAATAATAAAGGAAAACACACACTACTTAATTCCATCCTACTGAAGTAATGCTTATATTACTCCACAGAGCAGGTTCTCCAGTGGCTGCATCACAAGAAAGAATTTTCTTTATATATATTCACAAATATTTACAAGATTCTTTTCATTAATTGTAATGGTATTCATTTCAATAATAAATAGGTGAAAATATATTGACTCAAGTAAGAAAACCAAGCTACCAAGTTCTAAAGAAAAACAAAACAAAAATATTGCCAGCCACCAGCTGTGCCCATCAGCTCTTTCCAACTTCTTTACAGTCCTTCTCAAAGTGTCCCCTGTACTCTTCGGTCTTCAGTCTTCACTCCAACACAAAGCAGTTATTTCTGTGTAAACAGTCACAGGATAAGAAAAAATGTGCTCGTATTTAGTTGGTGGAGTCCCTCAGGGCAGCAGTCTAAAGAGCTTTCCCTGTTGGGCGGCTGGCTGGTGGAAGACCCTGTGGCAGTTTGTTGTGTTGAGGGGACTAGAGCACAGGTGGTGGGTCTGGGGGTGAGGTGGCGGAGGGGGCTAGTTTTTGCAGACCTCCGCTGCTCCCCTGTGCCACCTCTTAACAGGTGGGTATGCCCTCGGCGTAGATGGGAGTACCAGTTTGTCCTGTCAGCCTTAGGCCTGAAGCGAGCGTGTAAGTTCATAAAGGCATTTGGCGAGTGTGGTGGACACCTCCATGTTACTGAGTGCCAGCACACATAGGTGGGTCTCGTGCCTTTTCACCGACCTGAGGAGAAAAAAACATCAGAACAGACTTCCCGACAGTTACTTGACACATTGCTACCTCCGGAAGAAGAGATAAACAAACATGCACGCGGAACTAAATTAAGTAGGAAAGATTTTGTTGACTGAACAACGCTCCTAAGTTACTTTCCAACTGACTTAAAGCAGCAGTAGGTAGTTTCTTATAAGAGGTGGTTTTGGCTGCCTCTACAGTTTGCTTGGTGTTATTTAATTTTCCCTAACCCTCACAAAGACAACGTGAAGAATGCTAGTCGTCACTGCATATAGCTAGCATGATCACGACTATACTCCAAATGTGGGCATCTCTTCCTGATTTAGTGATGCACTTCCTTGGGCCATAAAGCAAATCGTCACAGTTTCACGGGAGATCACGCCTGGCGGCAGACAACTTTTATATTGAATATTGAGACTTCAAGAGGACTGATCTGAACGGTGATTTTTTCATTCTTCCATAGACATTAAAATGTGCAAACTGTAGAAAGGTATTGATAATGCGTCAATACAAAAAAGTTGCGTATAGTGGCTTTAACTTATTCTGCCGTCTTTGCATAGGAAACGTCCAGCAACTCATCACAAATCCTTTTGATTTTACATATCATAAATGTATTTTTCCATCAGCTACAACTGTCAATATTTGGTAGTAATTTGTAGATAGGTTTACATGCTGGCACATCCCAAACAGCACTGGGAAGTTAAATTAAAGGCGCTTTAAAAACAGGTATTATTTATCCGAGATAAATATCCATCTAAACAGTTGTAAAAGGAGAGGGAGGAATTCTTTTCAACATGTATTGCCACGCAAATAGTGCATTAGTTGTTCGTGCATGCCAAACTCAAGCTATATTTTAATGTTTTACTGCTTTAGGTTGCAACAAAGCTCCCTATCAACCTCTTGATTATTAGACTATTATTACCACTACATCAGCCAGCTTTTGTTTCTCCATCATAAATAATTTTAGAGAGAAAAATGTAACTATTATCTATACCTTCAAAAATAAGGCTTGGACAGTTTTGATTTGGCAACAATTTCTCTATTTTCTTTAATGCCTTCTTACTGTATCAAATTATTTGTATATTGTTATAAACAAATCTAATTAGAATAAATATTTGCCAAGCCTCCAAATAGTTCAGACAAATCACTTGGTACAAGATAAAGCCACCACCAATTTCAGACTCCCTGGTTGTAGAAAGTAAGTGCAGGGAGAAGTACAGCTTGCTAACAATAGAATGTTCTATCCTTAATTTAGTGCTGATATTTTAAGCATTTAACATTACAAAGTGAATTAAAAGCTTTTCATTCGAGATACAAACTGCAAATCATAAGAAATTAACGTAGAAATAGACTTACTTCCTTCCACAGTCTGAATACTTGGCGATGTTCTTTAGCGTTAAGGCAGCAGTTAGTCTTATGTGTTTGGTCATTGGTCCTTCTTTTTCATCCTGTGGAAAATAATATTCATGGTTTTGCAAACCCACATTCTAAAGTACAACATGCCCTGCTGTGTGGTGAAATAGTGCTAACAGATTTAGTTTTCCATCTGTGAAATATTTTTACATCTGAAAAGAACTTCAAAGACAAGAGTAGGGGTCAGTTGTGAGTTGACACTTTTACTTACAGTGAAGTCCCTGAACACCAGGTTCCGAGAGCCTCTTCGTAGGGCCATGAGAGCAGCACTCGGATGATTGACTATAGCTTTCTGTGGCCGCGGCGCTGGACTGCTGCTTACCACTGGCTGAGTCCTACACAGTCACAGAAGAGTAAAACATATAACTACATTAGCTTGTGAGGTAGCTTATCCATTGTTACTTTAAGGTTTCCTGATCCAAGGGGACCCAAACCTGTCAAATATTTTTAGTTTATAAAAAGGATTATTAAAATTTAAATGTTTATTTTTTTATTTCAGCATGGTGGCTTTCTGTAAACCAGGGTTGCTATCTCTTCTGCTTTGTTATAAGAGTTGAGTATTAACGCCATACTGCAATTGTACTGTAATGATTACAGTACAATTTTACGGGAAACCCTACATGCAACATTTATCCAATGCTTAAAATCAAGCAAGTCAACTTCACTCAGTATATTTGGACCAGGACCACCAATATCTTTTCAAATCAGTAGGGTTAGGTTTAAATAAATCAGGTTAATATGACTGAAATGGAAAACAATAAAGCTAAATGTTCCACAAGGAAAAACAACTTGGACTTCTTGGACATTCTTGGTTCATTAGAAAATAGTAAATGAAAGCATACATACTTGGAAGTATTCTGATTGGCGACTTGTGCCTGTTCCTCCAGTTTGAGTCCAGCCAACAGGGTATCCCGAGAACAGTGCTTATCCTAGAGAACCAAATATCAGAGAGAAGTTGCATTTTTCAGTAATAAGCCAAGGTGATATTCCTGTGGGATTTCGATACCTACATCACAGCTAAAAGGATCAACCGTGAGCTTTGAGTACACCATTTAAATGTCCCCGCAGTTGCTGCTATTAGGATTGCACAATAAATTGGTGACTTTCTAAGTGTCAGCGGATTGTGGTAAAAAAAATATTTTCTATCAGGCTGCTAAGTAAACTTAGGAGATACATTTTTATGAATGGAGGATCACGCCGATTTTTGGGAAACAAGTCAATGTGGCATCCCCCCAATCAAGAGCCTTTTCTAACTTTGAGACATAGCGCAGATCAGTTAACAGTTTAATGCAAGAACAAAATATCAAATGTATAAATAGCTATATGTATATATATATATATATATATATATATATATATATATATTTTTTTTTTTTAAACAATTATTGGTTAGA
>JAVQIZ010037864.1:0-14255 GCA_036023535.2 Galaxias brevipinnis | reverse complement strand
TAGCGCCATGCCTCACCATCCCCCCCCCCCCCCCCCCCCCCTCAGAGAGACTCAGATGAAAAGCCCCCTGCTGTGACTGGTTTGTGTAAGCGCGCGCGTGTAAGCGTGTGTGTGTAAGTGTGTGTAAGCGTGTGTGTGTAAGTGTGTGTGTCTGCGTGTGCATTCTACGTCTTCATCGCTCTGCCTCTGAAGCGCTGCACTGCACAATATGCCGCGTATTTATAGAGCCATTTGTGGGAGTTGAATGTGTTTGGAAGGAGACTAGTCAGTCGGGTAGTTTCAGTCCCACCACGGCGCACCGTGACTCACTCGCTAAAGTGATCAGCAAAGTTCGCTAAGGTAAGCAGGCGACGGGTGACAGTCGATCTGGCTGACATCGTTTCTTTTTGGGGGACCCTGGTTGGCGGCCATGCGCGCTGGCGGGCGGCTGTGCTTTGTGACCGTGAGGCTGAGACAGACCACTGTCTACGCTCCCCTGGGCTCGGATCACACTTTACCCTCGGTGTTCACTAACTTTTTGTCTCCCTCTCTTTTTCTTTCTCTCTCTCTCTCTCTCTCTCTCTCTCACTCACACTCCCATATATCTCTCTCGCTCTCTCTCTTTCTTCAACCCTCTTTCTCTCGCTTTTTCTCCTTCTTCACCCCTCTCTATCTCACTCTGTCTTCCTTCGCCACTCTCTTTGTCTCTCTCTTCACCCCTCTCTTTCTCTCTGTCTCTCTCTTTCTTCACCCTTTTCTCTCTCTCTCTCTCTCTCTCTCTCTCTCTCTCTCCACCCTTTTCTTTCTCTCTCTCTCTCTCTCTCACACACCCTTTTTCTTCACCCCTCTCTTTCTCTCTCTTTCTCTCTCTTTCTTCACCCCTCTCCTTCTCTCCCCTGCAGGTGAGCGGAGCTCCAGGACGGGGTCCAGCAGCAGTGATATCTACCCGAGACAGTGATGCCGTGTCGAGGACCTCCGCTCTCTCCGCGCCCCTTGTTCTCCCGTGAGGCTCATGTGACCTAGCCTGCGCCCGCCACACAGTGGGCCCCCCCCCTTCCCTCCCCCCCCTCCCCTCTGTCGCCGCTGGAGTCCACCCATGAATCCCAGCCCCGACCGCGGCAAAGAGTGCCTCCCCCCCAAGAAGAGGGAGTCCCGGCAGGGCTCGACAGAGCAGCGCCTCCCCCTGGACGAATTCAAACCCCCGGCCCCCCTCCGCAGCCGGCCCGCCAGCACGGGGAGAGGGGAGGGGGTGCGGGAGTGCCACGATGGGCTTCTGACGAACACCAACCCCCACCTTCTTCCCTCCCCTCCGCCTATCCCCGCCCCGGTGGCGCCCCTCCCCCTGCCGTGGCATCTGGCCTACCCTCCGTCCGTCCCGCTGCCCCTCCTGTCCGTCGGTGAGAGGAGGGCCACGGGCTCCCCCTCCTGGAGGGACGAGCCCATACCCTCCCCACTCCCCCACCACTCCCGGTGGTACGCCAGAGAGGTTCCCCTCCACCTGCCGCCACCCTCCTCCTCCGTCTCCTCGTCCTGCTCCTCCTCTTCCTCGTCCCCGACTTTTAAGAGCCCCTTCCCAGCCGACTCCAGAGAGATGTGGCCCTACTTCAACGCGGGCCGCCGCGACTACGGCTCCTCGCACCTGTTCCCCCCGCCGCCGCCGCCTCACCTGTTCAGCCACGCCCCGCTCTACCCCGCCGACGCCGGCCACAGGTACCTGGGCAAGAGACCCAACGGGCTGGACGGGCCCGGCAGCAGGACTGCCCCCGCCTCCAGGGCGGCCCCCGTGGGAGAGTACGGGAACGACGGCGGCGGGGTAGGTGGAGGAGGAGGAGGAGGCCGAGCCCGGCCGGACCTCAGCCCCCGCGGCTCCCACGCCAACGGCCGCCGGAGGCTCCCCGAGGGTGGGCCCCTCTACCTGGACAGCCCGGCTCCGGAGGGCCCCGACACACATTCCTCTCTGCAGGACAGGGACCCCCGCTCGGCCACCAGGATCCCCTCCTCCTCCTCCTCCTCTTCCACCTCCTCCTCCTCCAGCAGCCTGCTGTCCACCAGCCCTCAGCCCCATGGCCCCGACCCCCGGGCAGGGAGAGGGGCCCTGCTGGACCCCCTGGGGGGCTCTCCGGCCGAGGCCCAGATCTACTACTCCCTGGGTTCCGTGTACTCCACCCTGCAACAGAGCCAGCACCACCACCACCACCACAGTCCCCAGGGCCCGGGGCAGGCCTACCCCCTCTACAGCCCCTCAGGAAGCCCCCTGTACGGCCTGGCCAGGGAGCACAGGGCCCCCGGCCCCAGGAACTCACAACACTCACCAGTGGGCCTCCGCAACAGCCACGACAGGACCCAGCGGGAGCCCGAGAGAGAGCGGGAGAGGGAGCGGAGCAAAGAGAGAGAGCGGGAGAAGGAGCGCGAGCAGGACCGAGAGACGGAGCGGACCAGCGAGAGAGAGCGGCAGCGGGACCGGGACAGGGACCGAGACCGGGAGCTCTCCCCGGGCCTGTACCCGGCGGCGCCCGCCCGCGCCTCGCCCCCTGCCCCCCTCGCCCCCCGGGCCCCCGCGCTCCTACCTCACTTTGCCAAGGGCTCCCTGATCGAGCTGGCGGGCGGGCGGCTGAAGCGGGTGGAGGAGCTGCGGACGGAGGACTTCCTGCGGAGCGCCAGCACCTCGCCCGAGTTCCACCTCAGCGCCTGCACTGTCATGCTCATTGCCCCCGGCAGCGCCCACGGCTTCAGCCACCTGCAGGTCCTCCTCACCGACCGCAACACTCAGGTAGGCCTTTAGTATAAAGGTGCATGCGGTCGCGGGTGCTCGAAGGGCTTTTCTAATGCTGTGTTTCCCTGTCAGTTATTGTGTATGTATTTTTGTCTGATGTTTTAACACCTTTTAGATGTTTCGATATTCTGACTATGTCTTTGATAAGTCACGTTTGGTACAACTATAGTGCAGCATTCAAAAGTTTAGTACAAAAGACTTTAATTAGCGCAAAATCTACATCAAACTTTTCCTACTTTCTATCGTCTCCTAAGCAACACTGTAAGTCAACATATGGCCTATACAGCTCATTAAAAACGTGTTGTTCGTGTTTTATGGTTCCTTTTGTTTCTAAAATGCTGCGTCCTGTTCTTAGGAGCTACTGACGGTGCTGGTGGAGTATCCGTTCTTTGTGCGGGACCGAGGCTGGTCTTCCTGCTGCCCCCACAGAACCACCCAGCTCTACGGCCTGCCCTGCCGCCAGCTCTCCGAAGGCGACGTCTGCCTGGCCCTCACCCCTACGCCAGCCCCGGCCGCCGGCCCCCGCCTGCACGCCCCGCGCCCCGCCGCCAGGGCCCACCGCACACAGCCCCGGGCCAGGGTGGCACCAGAGCCCGGCGGGGCGCGGCACCACCACCACAGGGAGGAGATGCCCCCTCCTCCTCCACCTCCTCCTCTCCCCCAGCACCACCACCACCACCACCACCCGCCTCCAGCCGCACTGGGCCCTTCTCCCCCTGCCCCGGCTCCGGACCCACCCGCCCAGGAGCAGCCGCGCCCACGCAAGAGGCGTTGGTCGGCCCCTGACACCCTCACCGGGACGGAGAATACCCCTTCGGACTTACCTCAAGGTTCTAAGCAGAGGAAATGGCAGTGAAGAGTACCTCCATGTACAAAACACACATGCACACGCAGCAGACACACACGGCGTACATCCACACGCACGCGAGCACAAACACACACCCTCCTTGTCTCTATTGCAAGCGCGCCAAGACCCACAATGGAGAGACCTCAAGGCAGGGTTGCAGGGAAGGAATGAAAAATAATATATGTAAAAAAAAATAATAATAAAAAAAAAAGATCACACAATTTACGGGTGTCCGCAAAGTGCTGGCCAGAGTCCAGTTTGGATCGAGTCCATTTCCCGGGTTTTTTCTCCTCCTCTCTGACAGGAGTAGTGGTGACTTGGGACTCCCAGGCGACCTCGGGACATTAGTGAGACAATCAACCACGTCTATCTGTGTTCACACTGTTTTTGTAACGGTTGTCCCACGCGCCTACCAACTGACAGTGTTTTCTGCAGGGTATCAAATTTTCAATCAGTGTTATGAAAGTAAACTCTATTGAAGAAGTGCAGATATATATATAATATATGAATACATATATTGACTATATATATATATATATTACATTACAAATGTTATATACATATGCTAAACAGATTTACTGCAAACTCTGATTGTCACTTTCGTAATGCATCTTTTTGGGTTTTAATATTTTCTTTTTTTATTTCCTGGCCTTTTGAGCCGGTGTCAGGCCATGAGCCAGGGCAAGGCGAGGTGAATGTATCAGCAACTCTTCGCCTTCTTTTTGTTCTTTTTTTTAAATTCTCCCCACCGGTGGTCATGTTCAACGCTTGTTCGCCAAGGCATTACCTTCCAATATGTTCTTAACATTATCTCCGGAAAAGGAAAGAACACTAATGAAAATTGCATAACAGACAATCTCCACCCACACAGACAGGTCTGTGCCACCTCGCCTCCACACTCGTGGTGTTTTTCCATTTAGAAAAAAAAGAATGAGAGAAAAGGGAAAAAAAGGAAATGGCTGGCAGGAGAGTAATGGTGCTAATAACACGCTGGGACATGATGCTTTGTGAATACACTTGACCCCCGTGTGCTGTACGCTTATGCCCCCTCCCCCCCTTCTCCCTGTTTTCTTCATGTACTGTATTTGTTTTGAGCGCAGGGAAAATGATGAAAGTATTTTAAATTCAGATACGGGTATCTTTTTTGGATTCAGCACACTCTCTCACTTTAGTTTTTTTTTTTTTTAAGACAAAAAACCTTACCTACTTTTTTTTTTCTTTGTAATGTTATAGCTATAAAATGTATATTTTTAAAATTGTGAATCTGTTACATGATGTTCGCTAGAAATAAAGGAAAAAAAGCTTTATAGATTTACTTGGAGATGTGGTTTTCTTCACTGCATGGTAAAAAAGGATCGGCCTTAAATGAATGTAATAAGAATAGTAAGAAAACTGCTTAACAGAAAAGCCTTTTCGTTTTAATTATCAAATAGCATTTTAGGAAAGGTTGCACAAACTAATGGCAGGATATAAATGGCAATCTTTATGTCCCACAAACTACATTAGGTTAATGTACATAATTTTACTGAACTGCAGCAACATACATAAGAAAGATTAATCATGAGGTAAATTAAAGCCTTAGCCCTTCACATTATTATAATTTGTTCAAAGTGCAGCACCAGCCACCAACTAAGCTTTTGATATGTTTTAATTAAATACACATTTTGATCATATGATTTGTTCACAATCTTCATCAGTGGAGGGAGTAGTAGTAGGATGGCGACAAGGGGCCAGCCATTTAAGTTCACCGCGGCGGCCTTTAGGGGTTTCCAGTTTCTTGTCTGTATACTTTGGGAGTGTTGGATTCGTCTTCTGGTGCAGCCTTCTGGGCTCGGTTCTCTAAGCAACTCTGAATCAATTCAAGAGCAAAGAGGGGTACCACCTGCTCACGAAAGGAGGAAAGCAACACGTCAAATCATTTTGACAACAGGGACCTCTGCTGGAGGTTGTTTAAACTGCATCATTTTCTTGGTTAATAACTTAAACTTAAAAAACTTAAATTGGTTAACTTAAACTGTAGCACAAGTAACAGTATAATTGTCATAGTTAAGGTTTAAGCTATTTAAAGTACTTGTCTAAACTTATTACACACCTCTACAATGATGAGCTTCCTGGTTTTAGGCATGCTGGGGTCTGGGTACTCCTCCCCGAAACAGAGTTCAGTCTCATAGGAAGGTTTGGTGGCTTCTCCCTGGAGATAGTTCTGGAGCTCTGTACACAAGGACGTAGATGATAAATCATATTTTTGTTTGTTTTATTTACCTTGGCAGCGTCAATGAAGCAGTCTGTCATTTCTTCACCTATCACTGTTGACTCGCTGGTGGAAAAATCTTTTTTGAAAACTTTACCAAAATCCGTTCATATAATTGTTTTATATCCCGGATATAAAAACGAAAGTGGAAAAGTTATGATTTTATCAAATTAGGAAATATCTTCTAATTCCACCAGTGAAATATCCCATCACTGACATATATGACCATTTTCAAACAGAAGGCAAAAGTCATTTGTATTGGTATAATGTAACCTCACTCTAAGATCCAGCTAAAATGCATAATAACAAATGAACATCATATGTTAATTTTTTATCATCATGAATTTTATCTTGATCATATAAAATAATATCATATGAAAAATAGTTGCGTAATGCTTTGAGAACCTTTTAGGAAGATGGGCACGTCCAGCAGCTTGCAGGTCCTCTCGCGGTCCAGCTTGTTGGGTTTGTCCCTGTGCTGAGCCAGGGGCCCGGTCCAGTACACCCGGCCCTGGCAGAACCTCTTAATAAACACCCCATCGGGGGCCACCCACAGCAGGACGCCCCGCTCCAAGTGGGGCAGGAGCTGACACAGGGCCTCGACGATGCCGGGGGCCAAGGGCACCCCCGTGGGGGGAGGGAAGGAGAGCTGCTGGGCGCTGCAGGGCCCGTAGATCCTCTCGTTGCCCAGCGGGACGCGGCCCTGCAGGACGAAGCAGCCGTCGGGGCTGGAGGTGACCAGCTCGGTCACCGGGTGGCCCTGGTACAGCAGCCTGACCTTCAGGCGGAAGTCTGCGTCCCATGGGCAGACACACAAAAGTCAGCGATTAGAATAAAATACAGATAATGTGAAAAGCTCAGCGTGAGCTTCGTCATGACAGTGTCCAGATGGTGAGTATGTCCTTGGGCCTAGGGTCAGTAGACCGAGACCATTTGCATTTCAGTCAAGTGTGACTTTTCATTTTTGACCTTCACAACTTTGAAGTTGTGGTCCTCTTCTCTACTGTTACTCAAACAGCAAAAATGCCAATCTTAGGTGTGTCGCGGTAAACATGCCGCGTGGAGCTCTCACCAGACACAGGGAAGGCGGTCCTGATGCGGTTCAGAGGAGCGAAGCCATCGCTGAGTTGTACCTCTCCCTCTGGCCAGTAATACAGGTGCTCCCTTCTCAACGCCTCTAAAGACACCAGGCATCAGGGTCTGTACACCTACACCACTTTACAGTCGGAACAAGGGTTGGGGATCGTTTGGATTTGAACCATTCTAATTCCGATTCCGATTCTGTTTAGCCATTCCCTGGTTCTTAACGGTTCTCTATTCCGATTATTTGAGGGGCGGGGTAAAAACAGGTCACGCTCACATGCTTATGCGAGTTATGCTTATTAATTTCACAGGAAAAAACTCATTCACAAATACAGGGTAAAAATAGTCATATGCTCAACCCTGCTGTTTCCATGCCCACGACTGTACGTAACCATTGTGTCCAATCAACGGCCTATTGAAAGCTATCGGCAATGCATTTCAGCCCTCTTTAACTTACATTTGAACAGTTATTCAGGTAATGTTTACACAGTTTGCATGCCCACAGCGGTAATATACAGTTTGATTGACGCAATAAGGGGTGTTACTCACCAGTGGCATTCGCCGTTTCATTACAAAGTGATTGCCTTTGGCCAGCACACTGAAGAAACAAAGATGTTAGGATGTGAAGTGCGGTCCTTAAACAAACAGCATTGCTTTAACACAATAGGACAACCTTTATTGCTGTTTCAAAATCCGTCCTGTAGATGGCATAAGTCCAAACATGACGGTTTCTACTTCAACAATGACCTCTATGGCATAAAGAAGACAATGCCTTTGGAGGAAATGGCAGACAATCATGGCTTTATTTCTGTCACCTGTGGTTGGAGTCTGTGGGCGGTGGTTAGGCTGGCCTGGTTGACTCCTTCACTCTTCGTATGGGGAGGCTCTGAGGAAGGCATGGGAACAGGGGATTATGTAGAATAAACCCAATTAATAAACAAGACATTTAGATGATTTGTTCCAAAGTTGAATGATCAACTGATTCCTTGCGTTGCAGATATATTTTGTAAACTAAGTTCAATTGTGAGTGGGGTAGGGACAATTTTCTCCCCTCACAACCTTTAGATCTTTTCGATCAAACTGTTGTGTTAATTTGAACCTTCTGTGTACCTGTGTTTCTGTTTGGGTCCATGTCTGCCAGGATACTGTAGACCTTATAGGGCTCGGAGAGGTCCAGCTGACTCCTCTCGGCCGCCTCTTGGAAGTCGGTGCTCTTGTTGAGGGCACAGCGGAGACGGGTTTTCCACATGGTGGGGTCTGCTCTATCCCTGCCCTCACGGTACTTTCCCTTGTACACTGCCCAGGCCTGGGGTATGTGAAACAAACAGTAAAAGAACAAGATAAGAAAGCAGTTTTGAAATAAATCTATCTTCATTTACGCTTTTTTTTTTCTTAAAAGGAGAAAATGTAAACCTGAAGTGTAATACAATTCAAAATATGGTAAATGAAATGATCACCATCTTTATCATTATTTTATTTCAGAAAAATATTCCACACATCACCTTGAAAAGGGCTGCATCTTCGCTTTGATTGTAGTCCTGTTTTGCAGCATGCTTCCATGGGATCCTAAACATTGTTTTCTCTTCATTCTCCCAGCTTAGGCCTGCATACTGCCCGCTGTCTACTTGAGTAATAAGCCAATCTCGGAGGCGCATGTTCTTGGCTCGTGGTTCCATATTCTATGTTGACTCCACAGGTGATGAAGCAATTATTTTTGTAAAAAAAATATATATATAAATGCCCAAATAATAACGTCAATACAAAATGCATTCACATGTTAATGTGCCAGTCGGTTTTCTTTCATGCGGAGCGAACGTTAGAGATCCCAAAATGTACCGAACTGAACCATAATTAATCAACAATCCTAATTTCTAACGTCTAACCATCTCCTATAGTTAAAAAAAATTCAACTTTAAAAGACCAACCCCAAAATGTGAGCTCAAAAAGTTCGCAGCTGTGATAGAAACGTGGAGCGCATTTAAAACAGAAAATGAAACCAACAGGTTTTCAGATACTTTCGGTTTCCTTACAACTGAATCGTTCACTTACATTATGACATGTCCTACATGTTCTTATACTTATCCTATCAATCTACCACGTGAGCACACTAAATTGTAGGCCTACTTTCATATGCCACTGGAGTGCAGTGACTAGACAACCATGTCTGTGGATGGATATAGATAAATACTGCTGAAAACAGACACACTTGTTGCCCTAGAGCGAGGCTGATACTCGCTACGGGAATTGAGAGTTGACTCAGAACGGGGATTTACCCTGTTCTGTTTATGCAAGTGTGAATTTTTTTTTAATAATATTTCATTTACATCCTTTAATATCACAAAATAACTATTTTCAAGGCAAGAAACAATAAAATGTAATCTCCCAAGGCCTAAAAAAAACAATCAAATATGTATTACTTCCTTTTACACAGAAACACAATCTAGATGGCCCTTTCTGAAACGATCCGGCTAATCAGCCAATCAGCAGAGGGCACTATTTAGCAAAACAATCTATTTTGGAGATTAAATCAAAGCTACATTGCTTTTCATGCGAAATAAAAGATTAAATTGGACAAAAGCTGGAAATTGAGACCGAAACCATTTGTTGTTACTTTTCTCCCCTGGTTTTGTGAGAGTACACTGTGTCCTAATGAATATGTCCCAGTGCTCTGCACATGTTCAAATTATGTATCGAGTAGATAATGACTCACTGCAAATCTGTGTGTGTGTGTCTTGTGTGTGTTTGTGTGCGCGTTGGGGGTTGTCGAGTGTGAAGTGTGTGTGGGGTAAAGTAAATAATCATGTATGTTATGTTTTCCTCCTAAGTTTGATGAGGTAATGGGAAACCTGTGGGAACATAAAACAACGTGACACCAAGAGAAAGTGCGCTCTGCACGGTGGTGAGTGATGTGTGGGCCAGGGGACCTGGAGACTGATGCTGCTGCCTTGGTCAGGCTTTGGAAGTGGTATTTATCCAACCCACTTATATGGCAGTTTTAACTATTGCAAAACTTAATTTTCTTCCAATGATTGGTCTAATAATTAATCAAATAATACCACATGATCTCTATCTTATTTAGAATGTGTGTATATATATATACATATATATATGTAACACCCCCACACCCAATCCCAACATTTACAGGAACTTTTGATCAGACAGACAGACTCCTCCGTCTTAAACATGTCAAATGTAAATACACTTTAGTTTGGCATGGTTACCAAATTCCTTGCAGTAATTCCCCATTCTCAGAGGAAGGCAGGGAAACATCCAATCCTCCCTATTTGAATCAGACTAGCAGGTCCAAGGCAGAGGTCAGCATGGAAGTGAGACCCATTATATCACCTACATCCATGAAGCAACAGTACATGACTTCAGCTCACATTTTTTAAATCATTCAGACTTCAAATGGCTTGACTCGAATACACAATATGTTAGTAGAGGACTTTGGCATCCATTGTCAAAATACACGATAAACCCATGTGGAGAACGGGTACATTATATTTCACTTAACATCCTGCATATGGTGTGTAGAACTGATCTGGATTGACTAAGCACTTTCTTCGTCGGTGGTCCTCGGCAAGGAACCCTGTGCCTGTCGTTGGCATCTGATAAGAGGGTGGAATTTCTAAGTCTACTGACTGGCCCTTTCATCAAAGGTGGAAGCGGTCTGCTGAAACCTTAAACTGCAAAGGAACAGCCCCTTGACCCGGATACACACACACACACACACACACACACACATTTGAAACAGGCCTACCAACACAGACACACGAGCACGCAAGCCCACATTGACTGAGTTTAGCAGAGGCTTGAAAGTCTGCAGGTGGCATGGATCACTAATTGAAGCCAGACTGCACAATAAACAGGATGTTGGAGAAAAGAGGGAGGGCCAACGGATGAGAGTGCAGTCCAAAAGCTAGAGGGCAACAGATAGCAGGCCTGTAAGAGTCGGTGTGTGTATTCACTTGACAAGTGCACATCAGTTCCAGGCTGCTAATACAGCAAGTTTGGTGGAGTTTGACTTTTGAATTAAGCAACCAGAGGTTTTGACCTTTAAAATATCTCACTGCCAGAGAAGGTTTACATAGCTTTTGGCAGCCCACCTGATGCCAGCGTTTTGGTTGTAGGCAAATTTGTGAATCCATATATTGTTGTTTTTGTTTTTTTTACGATACACGATTCGAAAAACGTTGTATTTTATCAGGTTTGAAACAGTTTGTCCAGTTGTGAAAAGCTCCCAGTAGATTCAAATAGCAGACCAGAACAGTGATGTGCGTAGCACACAGATGTTGTCATTGTTGAACATTTTTGGTAAGGCTCTATGATTCCAATGTCATACGAAATCAACTCATAAGCAGCATCTGTTGCTTTTCTCCCATTTTATTGTACCAGTTTTGCAGTAAAAAAAACATTGTTGAGTGATGGAGACATTGTTTTGGCTTGGAACGCCAGACTCCTGGGCTTTCAATAAATAGTCCTCTCAAATAAGACAAAGATACCAGACCTTTAAGTATTGCATGAGAGTAGGTCACGTTAGAACAGAATAAAACAGATGCCAAAAAAATACAGATCTCTCTCTCTCACACACACACACACACACACACACACACACACACTAACTCCCCTTCTTTCTTAACAACTAGACAATTTAATTATACTACCAAAACATCTGGTTGGTGCATTTTATACAAATGGCTTGTGAAAGCACAACCACTATCAATTGCTTGCATTTTATTATAAAAAATAGCAATCACGGTTTAAATCTACGAAATAGCTGAAAACAGAAACTTTTCTATTTTGAGTAAACAACTTGTCCTCACTTTAATTCATCTTGGTTTGGAGATGAATTCTTGAGTGAGTCTACCTGTTTTTTGTTTTTTTACAGCGTTAACTGCGGTCTCCAAGCATAGTCCTGGTGATGAGAGAACATGTTGTCTTTTCTTTCCCATGACCACTTTGGTGCCTGGTCCATAAAGACGATAGATTTACCATTCACACAGCGGCGGCGGGGGGACATTGTTTGAAAAACATGGAAAAAGAGAAGGAAGGAGGGAGGCGAAACATTTAAATCAAAAGAGGTAGAGGGTAAAAGGCAGCTGGATCTCGATAATGTCAAAGGCATATCACCCTGCCGACATTGTGTTTCATCTGAGTTCAACACCACTACATGTAAAAGGCTGCTTTGTGACAATAGAGTACGCAGGAGAAACACTATTTTTTTTTTTTACCTTAAACATTAAAACAAGAAATAAATACACTTCTCTCTTTGTCTGGAAAACTATTTACACAGTATTGTACAGGAAGTGTTCAGACCTCATAAAAAACATTAAAAAATGACATACAGTAAGAAAGTCTTAAAAATCACATAAAAAAACAACAACTTTGAAATGAACAAAAGATTGTTGACTATGTATTAGTTTACAATCACTGCTTTAAATGTTTCGTATACACAGTAGAGAGCACAGGGTCCGTGCGAGGGTGTCTTTTACAAAGGTATGATTTGTGTAGTCGATTGTCTTATCCCAGCAGCAGAATATAATGGGACACGAATGTTTACTTCAGAAGAACCTTTTTATGGGTCGGTGGATGAGTTGATTGTGTGTTTGTGTGTGTGTGTTTGCACATGTCTGTGTGTGGGTGTGCATGTCTATGTGAGAGTGCTGTGTGTGTGTGTGTCTGTGAGTGTCTGTGTGTGCGTGTCTCTGTATCTGTGAGAGTGCTTTGTGTGTGTGTGTCTGTGTGCGTGTATATCTGTGAGTGTCTGTGTGTGTGTGTCTTTGTGTCTGTGAGAGTGCTTTGTGTGTGTGTGTGTGTGTGTGTCTTTGTGTCTCTGAGAGTGCTTTGTGTGTGTGTGTGTGTGTGTGTGTGTGTGTGTGTGTGTGTGTGTCCGCAAGAGTGCCGTGTGTGCTTTGCGAGGCCACAGTGCGTGTCATTGCCGACGGCCCTAATGGCATCCGCAGGCTCGGACCACCATGTTGCGGTACTTCTTGAGGATAACGTTGGAGCTGTCGTCGAAGTATAGCACGGAGATGGCGTGGAGCTGGGTGGGGGCGCAGCACGGCTTGGGCACCGTCTCCGGGTTGATGAAGTGGACCTGGGGGGGCAGAGAGAGAGAGAGAGAGGAGGACACGGACAGGGTGAGAACCCATCAGGACCACTGGATGATGTACAGTACATCGCTGGGTCCAACACAGGGTGGGTTTATACTACGCGTCACTCCTCGCATAACGCTAGCCTGAACATTTATGTGCTTGAAGAAAATGCCCATTGCATAGCGGGAAGGTTCGAGAGCCTAACCGTTCGTGAAAAAAAAGACGTGCTAACCGTTCAGGAGCGGCTAAAACAAAAAGACATGCTACGCTGGTTCAAACGCTGGATCGACGATTTTCAAAGGACCTGATGGCGGTGGGCAGGGCAATTCTAGACAGAACCCATCCCCGTCCGTTATCACGGAAACTCACGAGTGTTTGCACGATGGCGTGGTTTGTGGCGTTCATGTAGGAGTTGAGTGGGAAGGCGCACTCTCCCTCGCAGTAGTACGCCGCGTAGCCCTCCGGAGCAATGATCCAGTCCTAAGACGGAGAGAGAGAGAGAGAGAGAGAGAGAGAGAGAGAGAGAGAGAGACCGAGAGAGAGAGAGACAGAGAGAGAGAGAGAGACCGAGAGCGAGAGAGAGAGAGAGAGAGAGACAGAGAGAGAGAGAGAGAGAGAGAGAGAGAATAACTCTGTCACTGTCATCATCATTCTGACTGCGTCACACAGCTGGATGGAAAAGGAAACCGGGAGCTTTAGAATCAGGAGAAAAGAGAGGACCACAGGGACAGAAGAGATAGAGACCCAGTGAGTGGGAGAGGGGGATGTGGAGGAATGTGTGAGGGCCACTCCGTACCTGCCACCCAAGGTCTCTGAAGCTGACGTAGAGCTCGTGCTTCTTGCACGCCTGCTTCTGATCGGCACTGCTGTTCTCTGAGAGAGACAGGGAGAGAGACACAGAGAGAGACACAGAGAGAGAGAGATACAGAAAGAGAGATCGGCAGAGAGAGAGAGACAGAGAGAGAGAGAAAATCATGATGCAATGACTTTTATACATTCACGACCACCTCTGTACAATGCCACGACCAGCTCCGCCCAGACACAGAACAGACCCCAGCCGTGTCAAACGCCGGCCCTGTCACACACAACGTCTCTGGGCAGAGATCTTCCAGTGCCAGCAGACGACTGGGAAGTGTTTTACCAGAACAGAGGTCACCCTCCACACTCACATTATCATTACAGCTCGACCCTAACTCACACTCTCTCTCTCGGGGGGGGGGGGGGGGG
>JAVQIZ010037799.1:0-10508 GCA_036023535.2 Galaxias brevipinnis | reverse complement strand
GTGGATGTGTGTGTGAGAGAGAGAGAGAGAGAATGTTTTATTATTTTCTCTGCTAGTTTCCCTCTCTGCAATTCTTCTCAGGGTTTAATAGTAAAGGCTTCACTGACACAAACTTGTTGACCTTTTCTTGCGATAAACAAGCAAACACCACACACACACACACACACACACACACACACACACACACACACACACACATTCTTTTTCCGTGTTGAGTGGAGCGAGAGATACAAGCTGCCACTTTCATCTAGAAGGACGTTTAGTGACAGGCATGGCTGTAGGCAAGCAAGCTGGTGTGTGCTTGTGAGAGTGTGAGTGTGTGTCTGTGAGACAGGCATGCAGGCTGCCTAGTTTGACAGACAGCTCCATTACAAGGCTTGATTGTGCATAATGAAATCGGAGGGAAAGGAGGTTTAATCATGTGCCTAGTGCATAATGGAGCAGGTAGAGATGAGGGTTAAACACCCACGACCCCTCCCTCTCATCTCACACACACACACACACACACACACACACACACAGGCCAGTGTCCCGTTACAGCCCTCTCAGTTGCATTATTCATTGTGGCTCAAGGTCAAGTACTGTGGCATGTAGCAGAGCTCTAGCTAACCCTCTGCCACACACGGCCTTACCTCCCAGCGTCGGCTCGGCTTCACAATGTCTCCTAGGGCTTTTCCATTGGTTTGAGGTCTCCAATGTAACTCAATGGCATGCTCCCTCTGGTCCACTCTGTTAGACGGGTAGTGGAAACGCCTAAATCATACTGGAAGACGAGGTCCGCACAGCGGCAGGCTCTCGCTCACACAAAGAAAGGGGCAATAAGACACATTCATACATTTTCCATCCTTTTTCAAACCTGCTAGCAGAGGTCATTTTAAATAGAGTCCCCATAGCTGGAACGTGAAAAGCTCAAATGTCAATGAACCCCTCATCATATAGAACACTTTATGCTTCTCTCTCTCTCTCTCTGTCTCTCTCTCTTTGTCTCTCTCTCTCTCTCTCTCTCCCTTTCTCCAAAAATATGAGATAGATTTATTTGCTTTGAGTGTTCTTTGGGCTGAAGTATTTTCTTTCTCTCTCTCCCTCTCCCTCTCCGTCTCCCTCTGGACTCTCTGATATGAACGTGCTCAAAAGTGGCCCCTTTGTGGTTCAAACTTGACGTTATCTGCACTCAGCCCGCTGTGGTTTCAGAGGCACCTCCTGGAAAGGATTAAGGAATATGTATCCTAAAGATCTCTTCTGCCTCATGTATGCCTGAGATTGCCTCTTGTCCTGAAACTCGAGCGGGGCCATGCATCGACCCTGGTAGTCAATCTTTCCCGGGTTCAATATTTGTGACATTGTGTGTGTGTGTGTGTGTGTGTGTGTGTGTATGTGTGAGACAGGAAGATAGATTGGTGTAAATAAAAGATTACACCATGCACAGAAGCAGCTGCCAAACAGACAGCAGAAAGGACCAGAGCATGGAGCCAAGCTGGCTGCTTTTTCTCTCCATCTGCCGACAAAATAACATTAAAAACTTACTACAGGATACACACACACACACACACACTCACACACACACACACTCACACACACAGAGATCACTCTCAATTCGCTTACTAAAATATTAATGCCTAAGTTTCACTCATCACAGAGCCCCTTTTTAATGTGTTCAGCTGGACCAACTATGTGGCACCGTCACTGTGTGTGTGTGTGTGTGTGTGTGTGTGTACGTTTATGTGCGAGCCCTCTGGACTGTCAGACACTCCTCATTCCTCTTCTTTAATAGGTTGTCTTGTCCTTGAACCAAACTGCACGCTAGTCTAGGTTTGCAATGATGATGATGATGATTGATGAATGATTGTCTTTGAATATAGGATGTGGTTGTGCCTATTGTGCATGTGTGTGTACTCTGGTATGCCTTTATCATTTTGCTTCCCCATCCAGCTCACAAAGGTCAGTGTGTGTGTGTGTGTGTGTGTGTGTGGGTAAAGATTGGACTGTGGTATCCCATTCTCCTACCACTGATTTGAACCCAGAGGAGAGACTAGTGCCTTTCAGGTTGCCTCTGGCTAGCGTTGCTGTCTGAACAGTTCAGTTCAACTGAGCGATTCAGTTCAGGACAGTTCAACTAAGTGTCTTACTTTTCACCTCTTTGCTTACAGGGTAACTACTAGTTCTCTTTCGGTCGACTACGTTCGACAAAACTCACATGTGGGATAGCGTCCTCGTAATGCCAGAAATGGCCAATTGGCAACCCAGGCTGCAGGAACAACTTTCGGGGAAAAAAACCCACTAGCAAGCCGCAGAGGCCAGAGGGAAGGTACCACGAAATATAAGTTAAAAAAAATAAAAGAAAAGAAACTTCAAAAAGCCAGGTAACCGATAAGTGAGCTCACCACACGCTAACGAATTGCCTTGCAAATTAATAAAAAAAAAAAATCAGAGAAGACGACCCTTTCTATCGGAACAGTTCAACCGCTGTATCACCTTCTCAGAAGGCGATGAAATTGGATTGGATTATACTTATAGTACGAACTTGTAAGCGTGGTGAGCGCAGTTGGGAGGGGAAAGGATTTTGAGGGCGGGGCTTCCCACTTGTTGGCCAATCCTTTCTGCCTAAAGGCATATATAAGAGCTTCAAGCGAATGGCATACACTCCATCTCCCTCAGAGAACCTTGGTTAACATGTAACCCTTAGTTTTAACGCCAGAGCTAAGCTAAAATTCTGTTTCAAGCTTTAAAGAGTTTTAATTATTCTTATTACATATTTACAGCAGTATTTCAACGCATTTGAAGCCAAGAACGACTATCCCAAGATGCAGTCCTTTAGCCTGTAAGATGACCATTTTAGCGATTGCATTTGAACTACTCTGACCCAGGCTTGCCTGTATTCCCCTGCTCAGGCCGATGGCGTGGTGTCGCATGGTTCATTCTGAGCAGAGCTCAGCAGCAGCGTGTGTACCACTAGCCCAGCACAGCTCTGAGAGAAAGTGGGTGAGGAAGAGAGGGAGAACGAGAGGAAGAGAGGGAGATAGAGAGAGTGCGAAGGGGGATATATAAAATAAGACTCAAAGGCTCATCCGGTGGGCCTGCCGACCAGCAAACATCCTGATCCCCCTTCACTCCCACGACCCCGTGTGATGATTTTTTAATATACCGGTAAGCTCTCACTTTCCTCTTTTATCGCCGCTCTCGCTCTCTCTCTCTCTCTCTCTCTCTCTCTCTCTCTCTCTCTCTCGCTCTCTCTCTCTTCACCGGTCCCTCTATCACTTTAAATGTAATACTCCTTTAATACTCCTTCCCTTGTTCTTTCGTCTTCCACGTCCCTTCCCTCCCTTGCTCCGTCTCCCCTCCCACCCCGTCAGTGTTTGTCTCGCTCTCTCTTTATCTCTCTCTCCCAGTCCGACAGGCCCAGAGGACCTTGATATACGCCGCAAAATCACAGCTCAATTTCCGCCGTAACGAGTGGCTGTGAGAGAAGGCGGTGTACTGGGCGGGCTAGGGATTTGTGTTAGAGGATTTAGGGGAGGAGGAAGAGAGGACTGCTGACACACGGCTTCTGGGGTCTCCGCGGCGCACTGGCAGGGGCCAGACTCCACTAAATTCTCTTATGTTTAAACGTCTTTCCTGTCAGGACAGGACAGGACAGGACAAGCCAGCGGAGCCCTGGCACTATGGATGACCCTGCCCGAGAGTAAGTCATGGGTGGGCACACGTGCGCACACACACACACACACACACACACACACACACACACACACACACACAAACTGGCATTCATAAGAGCTCTGATCACACACTCTCCTGTCTCGTCTAGACCTCTCTGTCCCAGGCCTATGGGCTGGACATGCAGCCCAGCGTGACCACACACGCACACGCTCACACACACACACACACACATCCTCTTACCTTGACCACTCTGTTCCTGTGCGATCCGCTGAGTCAGCAGCTGCGGTCACCCACTGAGGGAATCCATCAGCGTGGCGATTGTCTCGGCTGGCCTGTCTGGCTGTCTCCATCACTCCCGTCTGCTCTGCTCTCGTCCTCTCCCTCCGTCTCGGATCCTCTCCTTTTCCCTCTCCTGAACCCCCCTCTGTTTTATCTTCCCTTGCCCCGGATGCACTCTTAGCCATTAATCCACTGTGACGGCTTCTAGATTTCCCGGGCCGGCCTTTGAGATTGGCAAGAATCCTTAATTTCCGGTTCACTGGCCTAGGCGTTAGGAATTCCAGTTTGTGAGGAGGGTTCATCTGAAGTAACGGTGGGAATGGAATGGAACCCACATTAAGCCTGGTTCTCCATCATCTTTTCAAATGAGAACGTCATTTGTTCATTGTTATTGGCTTTCATCTTCCTCTCTCTCACTTTGGGGTTAAGCTCAGGAAATGTAGTGGCACTTATATGCCCATCTTTTAAAAGTAACATCACAATGTTAAGCAATGGTACGTTTTTCGTTTTCCTAAGATTAGCACTTTGGCAAGAACGGTGGTGGAATCGGGTTTAATTGGTTTTCACTGTGACAGAGCGGGAGAGGAGAGAGGGGCTGGCGGTGGGCAGTCAGCTCTCAGCTGACAAAGGGCTTTGTTATTGGACAGACAGCAGAGCCCCCTCTCGAGAGTGACACACACACACACACACACACACACACACACACACACTGGCCATAATGGCCGTATTGCAGTCCTCACTGCAGGAACTGAAGGCCAGTAAAAAGCAAACAATGGCACTCCCCCTGTCAAGCAGCATGACTGGCAGACATAGACTGACAGTTTGATGAGGAGTGCGTGTGGGTGCGTGCGTGTGTGTGTGTGTGTGTGCTCGTATGTGTGTGTGTTTGTCTCTATCCGTATTCGTTGAGTTGAGTGAATAGGGGGAAACAGAGGAGTAAGACTGAGGAGAAGTATGAGGAGGCCACGTGGAGAGGGGAGCACAGCGTCTAGCATGAGGAGGAGAACAACCTCAAGAGTCTGCTCTCTTCCCAGCTCTCATCTCAGTGTGTGCGTGCGTATGTTTGATGTGTGTGTGTGTGTGCGTATGTTTGGTGTGTGTGCGTGCGTAGCATTGATAGGTATTGATTATGCTTCTCCTCTCTGAGCACAAATAGAGCTGAGGTAAGCCGTGTGAGCGGTGAAGGAATCCTTTGTTAGGTTTCTTTCTGCTTTGTTTGGTCTGAAGCACAGCGACAAAAAAACCCCACTCATTTATCCCGCCAGGGATAAATTGGACCCTGAGAGTGTAAAGTGACGAGCACATCCAAGTCAATCATTGAAGACACAGGTGTTGCACGGTTTAGGAGTGCCCCCTATCCCCCCTTCCCCCCTGTCCTTGTGCAGAAATAGGGCTCTGTAGTCATACTTGTTAATACTGGTGTAGCTGTTGGGAAACCCGCTGTGGGCTCTTTGACACCCGGCCCTGTTCACAGACGTAGCCTCCCTGCAGCCTGCCAAGTTCAACACGGCTTCTGCGGCCAGCCTCAGTGGTATCTTCATTTGTTGTCGGCCTGTGTGTGGGCGCAGCAGACCTTACGCAGACGCTTGACCTTCTCCCTCTCCCCTCCCACTCGTCGGCCTCTAAAGTCACACATCTAAAGAGAGAGGGGAGGAGGGAGGGGGTCACAGGTCCTCTTGGGTGTGACGCTTTCTCAGGGCCTTGCTGACACCGAGTGTTTCCTCCAAGACCCTTTGCTTTGTTTCAGAACGACTAGAGGGTGCAGTCGTTGTTCTTGAAAGTGCACAACATGCCCGCTCACACACACACACACACACACAGTTTACCGGGCGATAACAATCTTATTTTCCAAGGTGCCCGGGGGGTCGCTGGCAGTGGCAGAACCGCTCCTGATCCTCAATTGGATTTAAAAGAGTTCAGCTGTGAAAGCTGGCATGACAAAAAATCTCGAACGATCAAATACAAGCACACAGACACACACACAAATAATCACATGCACTAACACACACACACACACACACACATTTGCATCCACATATATCCCCAGGCCAAAGGAAAAGTTTGACCCAAAACACAAATGACATTATGAAATGTGTTTTTGTTTGTCAGAGAGCTTGGAGCGAATAGCTGCTTTTGAGCTAGTGTGTGTCCACAACACACCGTAATCTCTGACAGAGAGAAGGACTTCAAACCTGTCAGCGTGCAAGAACCAATCAGGTCTCCCAGGCAAAGCTCCCTGGTTTCTTATGACTTAGAACGCCAAACTAACTCCAGATCAGCACGGCTCGGCGGAGGCCTTGTGCCAGGTAACATGTTTCATAACGGGACGCAGAGTGGTCAACACAGCAGATGTGGCTGTTTGAGTTCTGTCCCGCGAGGCCTGCAGTCCAGTGGGAAGGAAGGGAGCTGTGTGGTTTCCAGAAGGGCCGTGTTTGAGTTGGCACTAGCCAGTCCACCCTTCTCCCAGTCTCTTTACTCAGCTGGAGGGATCAGGGCACAGTGGAGGGGAGACCCAGCACAGAGAACCCAGGCCGGGTGTAATCACAGCCCTGCAGGGGCATGCATGTGTGCCAGAGCCAGGAGCCTGTCCTGTCCTGACCTCGCCTTGTCTAGACGCATGTCTTCTCGCTTGTAGTTGAACACCTAGACTATTGAATGCATGGGGTTGAGAGAGGCTGCAGTTCTGGTTTCCTCCACTGGGTGGCAAAGTGGGACCAGCTATCAGAAGGCCATGGGTAGAGGTGGGTGGACGATGGTCTGCTGTCTAGAATAGTACCACAACCATGACCAGTAGCTACATCCGACTGTGAAGTCTCAGTTCGGTTTCTGTGATGCCTCACATTAGCACACTGGGTCTATCAACATGGAGAGCATGTCACCATAAGGAAATGAATATGCATTGTCATGCTAATATAGAAGGAAATGGCTTTAGATGATGGAGTCTGCAAACGAGGCAATGACCTCTTGAAATCACCCCACAGGTGGACCAGGCTGTGGATGCTGACAGTTGTATGTGTGTCTCTGGGTGGCAAAAAGGTATTTGTGTGTGTGTGCGTCAACGTGTTTGTGCGAGGCTAAGGTTAATCTTGAGGTTAGGAATGGTACTCAAAGGATATGGACCTCTCTGAGGTATGACAATCCCCTTCACTGGGGAATGTGATGGGAAAGCCTCTTTTGAATGGTAGATGCTAGATCCATCCAGCTTTTTCTTCAGAGACTACAGGCTACCACCTCTAGCCTTGGAGTGAGATTTTAACAGTGCAACATCTGTTCCACCCTCCATCAGAATACTTTGTCGCAGAACATGTGGCTACACCAAGCTGTTAGCAGAAGTTAGCATCATTACGGGCTCATATGAACCCAAACCGCGCTGAATTAATGGACTTGGTCTCTATTGACGGGAGATGCAAAATCAAACCAGCAAAATGCATCCAATGTATATTCTTGAGGTAGCTTTTAAACAATTGGCTGGCTTGTTAACATGCACTCTTATCTTCCTGCGTTCTATTTGTCTCTCTAGTTATAACCCTCTAGGCTCTATTTAGAAATGTACTATTTGGAAAACACTCTCATTATGTGTGTGTGTGTGTGTGTGTGTGTGTGTGTGTGTGTGTGCGTGTGTGTGTGTGTGCGTGTGCGTGCCTTCGCCTGAGGAACTCTTGCCAGCCGGCTGGCTATTCACTGGGAGAAGTGCTTACTTTGCAAGGTGTCTATAACTCTGATGAGCACAGTCTCTGGAGACCAACATTCTGCTTCCAATAAAACCTATTCTGGGTAGAGGAAAGGGAAGAGAAAGATAGTGGCTCGGAGCTGAGAAAGAGTTGAGTGAGAGAAAGAAAGAAAGAAAGAAAAAGTATAGAGGGAAAGGGATAGAGGGGGCATTAAAACAGCTACATCTAGTTTGACTGTGTTGGTGATTTGTGTAGGTGTCAATAATGTAACAATCACTTCAGCATATTGTCTGGTTTTATAGAATTCTGATGCAAATATCTGCTTTTCTACTGTAGCAGAGGGAACGAGAAAGACAGAGATATATAGAGAGAGAATACTGTGTACTATGCAAGTATAAAAAGTGGACAAATTCAGATTTTGACTAGTTAGAGGTTGCGTCATTGACGTCTTAATATTTTGGGCATTTAGACTTTCAGTTGTGGAGATCAAAAAGTAAGTCCTGGCTTAGTCAGGTGATGCTCATAGATTTTACCCTCCAAAACACAAACATTCAATGAACAGAGATAAGCTGGAGCTGGGGTCCAACAGGCATATTTGGGACACAAATGATTTTCTGTGGCCACAGTGACTGAAGACCTTTTTATTTATCCCAGACCTTTGAGTCTGGCTCCAGTTTAAATGCCACAGTTTTATCTCCCTCCCTCCTACCTTCCTTTTGTCCATCCAGCCGAGGGAGGCATGAAGGAGAGTCAAGTAGGCACATCCTCCAGGAGAAGAGAGGAGAGGAGAGGAGAAGAGAGGACTGAAACAGCAGGATGGATGGGAAAGGAGTGAAGACCTATAGTATAAATGCATTTCCCTCCCCATTTACAGAGTAACATCGGCTCAAAATCAAGTCAATCACCAGCACAGAAAATGCCTGTGTTTTGAATCTTATGACTGATGATATTTATTTAAGCCTCCATCAGTTGTATATCCTATAGTAAACTTGCTGCATCGTATTGTTTTAGTGGGTTGGCTATTGAAAATTGGCGTACATTCTAAAGAACAGAGCGGGAAGCAGTAAGAGGTGGACAAAGCACACTTACACACACACACACACACACACACACACACACACACACACACACACACACACACACAGACACAGACACAGGCCAATACAGACGGAGAGGGTGAGAGAACTGTGTGTGAGAGCCAGAGGGGTCCCCAGGCAGCCTGTCCAACAGACAAGCTGATTACTTTTAATGGGTTTCACTTGACCTCTCCCAGCCCCGTGCCTCTGTGGGTTCTCCGGACCCTCTCCACTTCCTCCTCAGCCCTCCGTCCTCTCCATCCTCTCTGTTCCTCTCTGTTCCCCTCCAGACTGCAGCCAGTGCATTGTGGCCCTCTCTCTCCCATGACGGCCGAGTCAAGGGGCTGGTGGAAGCCTTTCAACGTCCTCCAAAGTGTTTGCTGGAGTCTGCCTGGGAGTGCCGGGCACACACTTTGGGAGCGTGCTGTTGGCCTGTCCGCTAGGTCCGCTAGGCTAAATCCATCCCGAACGGAGCCTCTGAAAAGGAGGGTCAGCTCAAAGTGCTGAGGACGGCTGCTTTCAGACGCTGGATGGATACTCCAACTCATTTGCAGAGCAGAGCAGGTGGTGATAGGATTTAGGTTGGCATTGGACAGAAAAGGGATTGAGACCCTCGTTGGTGCAACAAGCAGGTGGACTAGTGGCAAAGTGCACTTTCAAATACCTATCATTTGTGTTTGCTGGACGTGTGTGTGGAAAGTGAATGTGTGCGTGGACGTCCCCACCTGTGAACGGCAAATTTAGAAGCAGGGACAGGAAGGGAACGTCTCTCTTCCTGTCCACCTCTCTTCCTCTTCTTTATCGCGCGCTCGCTGTCGTGCATCTCCCCCTCCTGTCACTTCCTCCTAATTAAATTGCCTGTCCGTTCCTGAAAGCAGACGCCCACCATCACCACAGGGGTTTAAACCATGCTGGAGCTACCTGTGAGCTGTGATCAGAAGGCCCCGAGGAGGCCCTGTGTGTGTGTGTGTGTGTGTGTGTGTGGTGTGTGTGTGTGTGTGTGTGTGTGTGTGTGTGTGTGTGACAGGATGTACCATGGGTTTATTTAAACCCCCAGCCTTGGGGACCGTGGCATTGGATTCTTTGTTTCTCTGTCACTTCCACTATTGTTCATCACTACCCACAGCCTTCTGCCTTACCTCCCACACGTTGATACTGTCACATACAAGAGGACACACACACACACACACACACACAAGCAGACCCAACAACAGACACGAATGTCCAGAACACAACTGTAAGCAATCATACACACACACACACACACACACACACACACACACACACACACACACACACTCCTAAGGCCTAATCACCCATTATGAGACAGTGGGCAGCGGGGGAGGTTCCTTGAAAAAGCCCGAGGCGGCAGGGACCCTGCTAGGACTAACCCGGTCTCCAGTCTCCTCCAGGCAGGCAGGTGGGAGGGGAACAGGCTGGACCTGCAGGTGGGCTCCTTATCTACCGACTCCTCTCTGGAGTGCGGGCGCTGTTCAAAGACGGTCTGCCTCTCGGTGGTGGCCTCCACCAAAGTTCAGGACCGGCAGCCCGGTGCAGCGTCTTTGGTTGGCTTGACTTTTAAAACAGCAGCGCTGAGAGTGCTCTCTGACTCTTTGAAGTGAAAAGGTTCCCCCCGGCTGAACCCAGCTCCTCTATCCTCTGGTGGAGCCATGTTTGGACGTGGGCTGCTTTTAGATGGCACCTGAATAGGGCGGCTTTTCACAGCGGGCCTCTTTGACAGGCTCAGGGATAGCTGGTAAGTGCGGGGGGTGGAGGAGACGGAGGGGGGGGGGTGGGGTGGAGGGAGAAGACAAGGGAGAGGGGGGGT
>JAVQIZ010037798.1:0-26917 GCA_036023535.2 Galaxias brevipinnis | reverse complement strand
CACACACACACACACACACACACACACACACACACACACACACACACACACACACACACACACACACACAGACTTACCATAGCCAAGTCCTGCTGTGGATGGAGCATGCTGAGCTTGGTTTGAAACAACGTATTTCAGCCTGCTGACCATGCCTGGTGCGTGAGATTATCAAGTTTTAGAAACATAACTAATCTACAGAAAGTGGTGTAAAAGTTGTATCTATTTAAGAGATAAATACCAGCTGCATTGTGCTGATGGTAGTTGATAAGGTCTGGGATACTGGAGAAGTTATGCTTTTCTGCCACATATAGCCGACCTTGTTGGGTGGTACAGATGTTGTAATGTCTACAGCTTCCTGCAGTCTCCCTATGGAAGAAAAGATAGTTTAGACTATTTGGCTACTCTATAGATATTTTATTAGATCTCTTTTTGTTGTAGATCATGTATCTGTACTAATACAGCTATGTGGTTAAGTTTTATCTACAATACAATTGCCCACTGTATCCACTTGCAGACAACACTGCTATGTAAATTATCTGGAGATTATTTACATATTTGCATGGAGAACATTTACATCTCTCTTCCTCTGCGGGCCACTGTTTCCGCTTTCACTACACATAGTTCTTCTTTTGGCGTGTCCACTCATGGTTGTGGCTTGTGGATGTAGTGTGAATGAACTTACCCTCCCTTGGTGAAAACAGAAACAGTATATTTTCCAGCCTTGCTGGAGTCCCGTACTAAGAAGCCGCCATCTTTGCTCTGAAAATGTGAAAACAACATTTCGTTGTAATTTTCAGAATACATGAGTATGTCACAGGAACAAGAAGTAGCAATACCTTTCTATCGTGTGTACACGATTCTCAGAATATTTATAACAAAAGTACCTATACATACAGTACTGTGCACACGTTTTAGGAATGGGGATGCTGTTTTGAAGGCAAATGGTGGTCACACCAAATATTGATTTGATATAGATTTTCTTTTCACTCACTTTGTATTTTATTAATTGATAAAAAACATGTATAGTTTTGGAAAAGTATTCTTACTTTAAAGCACTTTTTTCACAGGCCTAAAACATTTGCACAGTACTGTTTATTGTTATATCACACATAAGGCATTTACCTCATTCCTCAAAAGATTTTCTGCCTGGCTGCGGTTCATATTCTTACAATACCAGCTGTCAATAAAACAAACTCATATGAGCATTACTTTCATTTAAAATCAAACTTTTTATGTTTTATTTATGGATTAAAATAAATTGTATCAATTTCCTCTGGATTTTTTAGGCTGCATAACCGGCTAAGGAATCGTCTTCCCAAAGTACCTTAATGAGACTTACAATACATGAGTTCTTCTTATCCTATAATGTATAGTTAAGTCAAAAGATTTCCACTCACTTAAACCTCTCCAGCCCTTTGCCACCTTCCACAACGTAATTACTGGGAATGTATCCCTCTTTACTGTAAAATAAAGGTATTTGTCATTCTTCTGCTACTTACATATATCAGTTTGCATGCAAAATATAAAACAAGCATGTTGGTGCAGTATCAATCATTTTGAATGTTTTTAAAGTGGGACATGAGCCTCTATGCTTCTTGACCCTATAGTGGGAATGAGTCAATCATCTCTGTTCTTACAAACTGAGTTTGGTTAATGTGCCAAGGGAACTATATATTGCACATTTCACAATGCACACATCTGGCTCACCCATATTTGTCTCTGGCCCTCCACCAGTTAAGGTCAGACATTTCTAGGATGGTGTACTCCTCATCCTTCCTTAGCTCCAGGTCATGGGGAGTCATGGGTGTGTATTCATACTCAGCTATGACTGTCATCCCTACAGATTGGCCCGGTTGCTCGGGGGGCTGTGGAGGTAAGGGTCTGGCAGGCTTTTCCTGGCAAAATATGAAAACTGTGCTAAGCCACATAATTTTTCAAATATCTCTGTAAGTGGTAAGTACAGGGGAGGAATGCATACCTCTTCGGGAGTAGGAGGAAGAGGTTTTCTGGACTTCCTCCGCGACCCCTGTGATAACAAGCCTGGAATCAAACATAGTATCTTATTAATCATTACGATGTAACTACATTATCGTAACATAAGAGCCATCCCCCATGGTTAGAAACACATTTGCTGGAAGTGAAGCCACTAGAATTAAAGATTGGCTCTGCCGTTACTGACCTCTGTTCTTGTTCTCCAACACCTTGCAGCCCATAGCCTGCTTGACCTCCTGCTGGCAACACTGCCACATGCCATCCGCCCAGAAGCAGGGGTGGAACTTTTGCAGCAGGTCCTTGTTGAAGCGCACCACTTCACAAAACAACCAACAAAGGCAATTACACACACACGCACGCACGCACGCACGCACGCACGCACGCACGCACGCACACACACACACACACACACACACACACAGCAGAGGACATTTACATTGAATCAATCATCAATCATCAAACATCAATGAACAATCAACAAACTTTCATTTGCATAAGCCACCGTAACAATGTGTTGTGTGAGTATTGCGAACAGGAAATAACATTTTCTTGCTTTCAGTTTTAGCGTTCTTATTAAATACATTTTAAGCGGAAGCTTTTACATACCTTCTTTTAACTTTCTTATCCACTCTAGTCGAACCTCGTTATCTTTGGCAAAAATATATAGTGGCCCTTCATCATAGATTATCTAAGGAGATATATAAAAAACAAGTTACAAAGTACATCAAGTTTTTCAATAAATTGGAAGAGAAAGAATTTTTTCTACAACTCTTAGCAGACACTGAAAGGTTTTATACCTGTGGTGATGTAGTAGGCCTGATATTGTGGGATCTCTGTGGCCTATACCAGCCATGCTGTGCCGATCAGTCATTGACTTGGTATAAGCCACATTGCAACTTTAGACAACAACACCTGCAGCTCTAATTGAAAGCCCTAGTTTTCAGTGTCTCTGAGCTCGTTTCACTTCTTATTATTTACACACGGTGTTAACCATTGAACAGCTGTATTATCTCATATCAAGTAAAAGGTTACTTTCTGCTGCTGCCCTGTGTTGCCTCTTCTCTCAGTACTTTTATAAGTTAAATGATGTAAGTTTTACTAAATTAGAGATTAGACTGGAAAAGCACTTGAAATTAAAATAAGTGTCTTCAAAAACATTTAGAAAATTGGACAGCTTTGGAGCATGGTGCCATATTTCCTGGCTAATGTGTCAAACCCAGAGTGAGAAACAGAAGAACCCGACAAAATAAAACAATTTTGACAAAATGTGTTTGTTTGTTTTTTACTCCTTGGAGCTGTAGTGAATATACCAGCCTGCAAACAGATGGAATGGCTAACTAATCCACACCTGGAATGGATATTGGCGTTCGAGAGGGGTGTTGGGCTCAGGTTGTACAATCTCCACACACTTTATCTTCTCTACATCCACTATGCCCTTCAATCCTTTCCTTTTCTGTGTAAAGAAAGGTACAACGAAACATTGAGCAGGCAAACAAATATACTTTAATCATTAACTTCAACAGTTTTTTAAACCAACTTTTGGGTTTCAGGTACAATGATGTAACCAAAGGATGGTGGTTTACGTGGTTTGTAAATTAAGTGAGTTAATAGTACATACCCCTTTATCAGCATCGTAGTCATAATAAGATATCTTGTCCTGTGTTAAAACAAACAATCTCTCCTTGAAGTTCAACGGGGAGGTCTTCTTCTTCTGCTGTGAGCGTTTTATAAAGATTTCCTCCAGAATATTGTCTGACATGATTCAATCAGGTCAGATGGACTCCCTACCAAGGACAATAAAATAACATGTTCCTTTACTTAATTTTTGGAACTTAGACATTGGGTATAACAAACCCACAAATTGTACTGGAGAAATGTTAGTATGCGGCAATGACATGGGTTCACGATTGTTGATTTGTGTCTTAAACTTTATCTAACAGTTCACCAACTGACTGAAACCACAATCCAATGTTGACTAAAATACAAACCTCAGTTCCCTCTCCTTCTACAATATGAATATGGATATAGATAATATGACTAAATCTAGTGACATGGTCATAAATGTGATGCATACAATTTCTCAAAACCCAACATTTCACGGATCCTCCATCCAGGTGATATTTACAATGCTATAGCTGTCAATCTCTCATCATGATACGATGTAACAGCCAAATGATTGCAAAGAAAAGATATACTTAAGGTATACATACAGTATGGTTGTACTTTGCTACAATAAATTAGCTTGGATAAGTGGTAACAGTCCACTTGGTGCATATTCTTTACTTTGTTACTCTCTACCGATGCAGAGCCAAGGTGCTACAGAATGTGGGTGTGCAGATCTAGAATAAAATTGACAGGTGGATCGGGACAAGGTATTGGTGTATAATTAACCCATGGTTTGTTCCCAGTGTCTTCTCCCTCAGCACATCTGCTTCCATTTAGCTCGAAAAGCTCTCTTTTGTTTTGGCGTCCACAATTGCAACTCACCTAATTCAGATTAGGCCATCAGTATTGCCATTGACACACTCAAAAGGACTGAGTTTATAAAAAATACATTCCATTTTCATGATTCAGGATCAGCTCCTCTGTACTATCATTACAAATGTTTACAAAGTGTACAGAGACTGATTATTATGAAACACAATAACAACTAATAATTTTATCAAAAAAGCTAGAATTTACACACCTGAATACAGGCTTAATCCAATCCGTAAATAATTGCTGTAACACAGTGAACATTATTGCTTTACAAAACGAGTGGAAGCTAATTTCAGAACATATTGAACATGTTGCCAATAGTATATAATAAGTATAAGGCTCTAACTTACCAATGTAATAGTGTCTCATATAGTCAGCTGAATGGTTATTGCGCGCTCTCAGTTAGTTGCGTAGGTCTCTTGTTCAGTTCAGACCATTTTAACTCTCAATTACATTTCCTGGTTTCATTTGAGACAGACCTCTTGTCCTCACCACAAACCATTAGCATGTGCTATTTCTACACTTTAGCATTACTTTGCACAGTCATAAGTTAAAGACCAACTACAGGTGTTCAATAATAGTATTTTTATATCAAATAACTCTCCTCTTTACTCTGAAACTATGTAATCCTGCTACCTTTAAGGATATTGTGTTAAGGCCTATATCGTTTTCAGTACAGATGTGATCATTCATACACATGTTTTCTCCCCTCTATAGTAAAATATTCTCTCTGTCAATGTACTGTATGTTTTGACAGCCTTTTTAACAAGAATTGTATAAGGGTTGTGAGTCACTTAGGCTGACACAGTTGAATATATAGGGAAGTTGCATCAGTGTTGCACTGCAGAACAAAACGTGATAAAATATAGCCTGTCTCTGTCAAGGAGTATTATTGAATCTACAGAGTAATGTTTTACTTCTAATCCAACTCATCTAACAACACCATGCATTAAAAATCTGTAACCACCAAATCGAGCATTACACCTTAGTCTCTTCATAAAGGAATGTCGAAAGTATTTTATATGTTAACGTACTACTACACCATATATGAGGATATTTAATTACCCAAGGGCTTTAGCCTAATGACACAGCATCACTCTCTCCAAAGAGAGTATTCGTTTAACAGGAACCTCTTTGAACATTTCCTGTCAGATAAGTGTCAAAGTCTGCTTGTGTATATGTGTGTGTGTGCAGGCACATCTATTTGTATGAGGGTTTAAAAGAACTTCAATAAGCCAACATTTTTTAACTATGGTCTTCAGCTTAACTGAACAAAAGGAGATGCCCTCCATATAATGGAAGAAGTATTGTTCCGTCCTAAGATTCTCGATTTTGACCAACTTTATGTACAAAGCAACGCACAGTAAACTTTTATGGCAATCTACATAAGTGCTTCCAAACATGAGCTTGAGATTTGGGGGTTTTGAGTGTATTGGAAAGTTACTTGTACATGTGTCAATAATGTTTAGAGAAAATAGCAGTTGACTGCAATGTTTTTCACATGCTGCTTCGTGAACTCTTCCCAAAGTAGAAGATATTCATCAAATAGAATGTGCATTAATTTAATACGATCTGACCTTACATTAAGAGTAAGGATTGTCCTTGCGACTGGAAATAATCATGTTCCTAACATTACAAAATCTTACAAACAATTAGCGTCACAATAGGTTTCAAATGTCCACCCAGATCCTTCACTATTCTCACTAAGATAGGTAATACAACAACAACAACAACTCAGAGCCAGAGATGTCTCTTAGGGAATTACAATAAAAACCAACAAAAAAATATTCAAGAGCTATATGTTCCACCAAAAGAAGGACCTCTTTAACAAGTGGGTTCAAGACCACCAAGACTTACCTTGACACTCACTCAAGAAGGCCAAGTATGAGACCAACCTCAGACAGAGAGGCTGAGGGCTGGAACGATGGCGTGGAACTCTGATGTGGCTGCTGGAACTGTTCTTCCACTGTTGTTTTTCAGCATTAAACTAAACCCCACCCATAGTGAGGAATTGACTGAGTAGTTCCCCTTTTGCTTCCTGCTAATTTTCATATCACTATCAGCTATCTCTCTCTCTCTGGACATTTTTTTTGGTGATAAGTTCAAGAGGGCTTGACATTGTCACAAAATAGTTGCATTTAGTTGAAGTCACCCTATTTATAGGGGCATCTTGTTCTTTACATCCACAGTTTAAAAAAAAAGATGGGCACCAGGACAACCTTTCCTGTTGTGTCATATAAAAACATGTAACTCCAGCTATATATTTTAAAAGTGGATACAAACATTTAGTCTTTTATGTTGTTTAGAAGACAGACAGACTCATGTCTAGCTTTCAGGCCAGGAGGATATAACTTGGGTTTGCAATAATATTGACAAGTTCTGAAATTTTTTTAACAAAAAACATCAGAGTCCCTTATGTTTGCTGATGTATATGTGGTTATTATAACAACTCTTATCGCCTGTGCGCTAGCCTGTTGGTAACCATCAATCTAATCGGATTCTATGCTTGATTCCAAAAAAGTGTATTATAGCCTACATTCGTTGACACTCCTAGACGCAATCCAGAGCCACCGCCATTCGCAAGGTGGCAGCATTTATATGGGACTTTATTTTTAAAACTGACTTAGGCCTTTATAGTGTGAGCTTCCGGATGATATTCTTCCTCTTTTCCTCTGCAGCGAGTTGCAGCCATGGTACAGAATTCATACTGCTCTCCAGTATTAGGAATCCATATATATCTTGTTAATCTTGTGGTTATTTTGCCTTTAGTTGTACTAAATGCGTGAATATCATTTCGATATTTATGTATACTGAATTATTTGTTATCCTATGTGTTGTTTATTTAGTGTAGCGTTCTTGATAAAAGTACGATGACTACAAGTTAGCATCCGTACAAGCTCGATTGTCGGTTATCTCAACTTAGTATTTTACCAACGTTAATTTGAGTCAACATTTAATTAATGCGGTGCCCCAGGAACATGCCACGTTAACGTGAAATTGTTCACCTTTAGGGTCATAAATATGTAACGGCGTCGTAACTGATAGCATAAGCTAACTACGTAGCTTTACGTAAACCTTTTTGAATTCAAATTGGATAGCAATCAAGTTGTAAAAAGCACTATTTTTGCCTTTGCTATGTTAACGTCATCATAGATACGCGATAGATAACCTAGCTGTCTACGGGGGTCTTGTCAGTGTGTTGATTGATGTAAGTGATGACTTGGACCAATTCTCATTGTAAACAGGTGAACGTGCCGAAGACCCGTAGGACTTACTGCAAGAAGTGCAAGAAGCACCAGCCTCATAAGGTCACTCAGTACAAGAAGGGAAAGGATTCTCTATATGTACAGGGTAAGTTGGTTAACTGGTTCTCGAGTAACTCAAAGTAGTGAGCTATATAATTTACTGGCCTCCAAATAGCAGTTTTATGTTATGGTTCACAGCTGGTTAAACTTTTTGACTGCACAGCTCAGTGTCATACAACATGACTATGTACCAAGTTAGTAAATACATTTGGGTTTTTTTCAAAGGCAAGAGGAGATATGACCGAAAGCAATCTGGTTATGGTGGCCAGACCAAGCCTATTTTCAGGAAAAAGGTATGTCAGCCTGTCATTTGTTTTGGGGTAAATAAGTCTTTACAGTCAGCTTGTGTTGTGCTAACTTTTAAAACACTCACTTCCTAGGCTAAAACCACAAAGAAGATTGTGTTAAGGCTGGAGTGTGTTGAGCCCAATTGCAGATCCAAGAGAATGATGCCCATCAAGAGATGCAAACACTTTGAGTTGGGTGGTGACAAGAAGAGAAAGGTAAGCCAGCAGCTAATTCTATTTCGATGTGACCTGAAATGCATGGCTCTTATGTATTCTTACAAGGTGCAAGTGTAACTAAATGTTCAGTGTCTTAACAGATGTTTTGGACAACTACCAATTTAAAGTAATAATTGCAATATTTTGGGATGTTGGTACTTTTTGTTTCTCTAGATTGTGATTTTGAAGTATTGCAAAGGGTACCTAATACCACCACTAAAATTAGTTATTTTCATGATTTGTATTACAACTATTTACAACTATTTCTCTTTTCTTTTCAGGGTCAAGTCATCCAGTTCTAAATTGTCCTTCTTGGCAAAGTTGTCAGTTTTCAATAAATGGATTCAAATTTAGCTGGTATCTGTGCCATTATTGAAACATTTTCCTAAACAGTTCCCAAATAACCTTCCAACTAAAGACTGGCAAGCTATCTTGCTTGAGGCTTGTGTTTTGTATTTGCTGCTTCATTAACACCCAAATGACTGGGGAATCATTCCAAGTCTAACAAAGTATTGTATACTAGTACAAATCTAAAAGAGTAACCAAAAACAGTCACTTCTTTTGAAGGATGTATCTGTATGCCATTAAATGTAACACTCCATCTTACAAAAATTTATTTGTAAAGATTGTTTGCATTTCTTAACCAAATCTGGCTGGTGTGGCCACACTGGCTGAACAACTTGAATATGGCCTATCTAGAACATCAAAATGTCACAAAGCCAATTCTACCTCAAACAGGACTGCTAAAATCCTCAATCTTAAGGTTATGGCTAGGTCTAATTGGACTGTGGTTATTTAAAATTACTTTCTGCCTCACTTGCTGTGCTATTAGTACCCTAAAGTGTCTCGCATAGGCTTTAATCATGGAGCAGAAGGCTGAAATCTTAAGATTTATTTGTAACTTGTACACATCTGGTTGACAAAGGTTGTGACTAAGTGTTTACCAGCCAAACAGTTTCACTGATTTTGAACTTCTGTGTTTACAGTTGCACATCCATGTATAAGCATTTGATTTAACCCGTGCTTCCCTATTTAGATTACTTAGTTTATTTTAATGTGATTTACCACATTTGACTCCCTTATGTTAGAGAATAAAATTATACCATGATCCAAACAGCTTTCGCATTAAAGTTTTAGATAAGAGTCAGAAAATACTTTCACCTCGAACGTTTCACATTCATGATTGGAATAGTTTCCACTGCAGCTTTAATTAACAAAATATCAATAATCAATCCTGTGCACATTGTGGCCCGTGTAAATTAATGATCATGAATGAAAATGTGGTAATCTGAGTTGCACCAAAGTAATTTACAAGACGCTATAGAATTGTGTTCTGTTTGTCGTCGATTAACATTTCACGCCATTGAATATCCTGTTGAAACTTCACATCTCCCTTTATCGGGGCAACGGTCAACAACACAGTACCAGAAGGGTTAACCACAACTGCCAGCTTGCTCTGGAGATTATAGATCCCTAGCTCCTTGTAGCTGGGCAGGACCTGTGTGATATTGCACTGGGGATCACAGATCTTCCAGCTGGGAAGTGTATTAAGGAAGAAGGCTCTCGGACCACCAATCTCCTGTTTATTCAGAACGGCCACAGCCAGCCTAGCCTCAGACAGCGGCCTTTCCCACACATCAAAACTGTCGACCTGTCAGGAAGAAAAAACAGTTATATTAAGTTGCACTTGATATTTTCTTAGGCTCACAGCTTTTGATTCATGACAAAGTACAACAAAAAAAATATTCTAACGATAGCTATCACTTTAAAAGTTGCAGATGTTTTTTTACTTTGAGTTTGGCAGCATGTTTCATCAGACAAATCAGACTTAAAATAGTTACACTTTAAGTTGGGAGTATGAACTGACCTTGGAAGTATGATATCCTTGCCTTCCTAGTGGGTCCTGGTTGATAGCAATGACATGCTTGTTCTGCAGCAGCTTCCTGGACCTGGGGCACATGTCTCGTAGGTCATTTGACATGAGTAAAGGAGCAGCCATGATGGCCCACAGGGCCATCTGAGACTCCTGTTGTGTGTGACTAAGCCCAAAGTTCCCGATTACCAGCTGGAGGACACAACGTAAGTAGCATTGAATACGAATAGTGGAGTGGAGCGATACAACATAACCAGTCTGCTAATGCAATGATGGAAGAGTATAGACATGACCATGTCAGGGTCGTTCCAGCCCCCTGGCCCGGCTGAGGGGACGATGACGTCCTGGTGAGAGGCTGTCCAGTCCAATATAGACTTCACACTGCTCCAGGAGTCATATACATCAGCAAAGTTTCTCCACTGGTTACATGTCTCTCGAATAGCAGTGTAGTTGGGCTGGAGGAATGTAATATCTGGTTGAAGTTGACCCACAAGAACACTTCAAACAAATTAATTCTAATTTGTAAGTATGTTTTTTTTTTCTTCACTTTTTGTGTACAATTTTTGGCCATTATTCTTTTCCGTTTGAGATTGTGATGTGAATTCTGACTTCTGATGCTTTGTGATGATTTACAATTGTATTTAAAATGTAAATTACATTCAAAAATGTATTTGGCTGGGTATTAAAATATATTCAAATTGATCAAGCATCAGATATATTAGTGTATGTCTAGTATGCTAACATAACTGTTAATTGAAAGAGTAGTGTCAAGGCAACTACATATCATGCATAACATGCATATCACCTACTCATCCCTTACCTGATGGAACTGCCACTCATACAGTGGCCACTCACAGGAATACAGGATACTTTGGCCAGTTTTGTTCAGTGCTCTTGACATGTTCACATAGCCTTGACCACAAAAGATCACACAGATATCAAAAGTATGTTTTTTTGTTAGTTTTTTTATGCTGTCCAGTGTAAATATTTCTGACTACTTCAAATTTGAATATGAAGGATATGGGGTTTGCCATCCCTCTACCTCACCTTCTTCAAGTGAAGTCCATTTCATGTTGCAGCCATCAAATTTGAGCAGATCTATACCCCAATCAGCAAACGTTTGGGCATCGATCTCATAGTAGCCCAAACTGCCAGGGTAGCCTGCACAGGTCTTTGTTCCCACATCTCCATAAATACCCAGCTTTAGCCCCTTGGAATGGACCTTAAAGTCATTTCAAAATGTATCAGAGCTATACAAAATAATTATATGGGGGATAAATTATATTTACACAATGAAGCCTGTAGATGGTGATGTTGCACAAATCAAAGCTCAGGAGAACTGAAGTGGAAGTAAACTGTGCGAGTGGTTCCTATTCCGTACCTTAAATTAACAGATCATAAAGGGAACTGATTTGATTAACATGTCTGACTAGCTTATAGAATGTGTGTCTTTATGTGTGAGTCTTTATACAATGCATTAAGATGTAGGTAAGATGTTTTTGTGCGATGTGAGTCATAATGTACAAGCATTTTTTGTGAAAGCCATTTTAGATTAGTGACACAGGACAATATACAGATTATAAAACTGTCAGCTAGCTTTTAGTACTCACATAGTCTGCCAGTTTCTTTATGCCCCCTGGGAACCTCTTTGGGTCTGCCTGCAAGTGTCCCTTGGCATCTCTCTGCAGGGAGGACCAGCAGTCATCAATGCAGACATACTCATAGCCAGCCTCCTGCCAACCCTCCTTCACCATAACATCTGCCATCTGCATGTAGAGTTGCTCACTGCCAGCACAAAGAAGGCAGGACACATAGGGATGGAACATCCATTATGCCAGCCTCAGTAAATAAGTGACAGAGTGGATGACATTGTAATCACAGGTCAGGTGAAATCAAGAGGGTGGATTTTCAGAAAGTTTCACTTAAAATAAAAATATTTAACCTATACCCTGAGCAGAAAGTAGGTTATACTTCATGTTTTTGTTTTTCTACCTACAAAATGGTATATTCTTGTTTGTTGCTATTCATAATTAATGTATATAATAATTGTACTATAAATTCAAACTTTATTTTATATTTTAAATAGATCGTGACTGCACCTGCACTCGTTTCAATGGAATACCTGACCAGATGTATTCAACACGACGATTAAATGTTGATGATGATGTCAGAATATTTTTGCCTACCTTATACAATTATTGGGTTCCGTGTCACAGTTGATATTACACATAAATCTTTCCCAATGCAGCCAGCCCATTATGGGTTTTAGCGCAAGACCATTGTCAAGCGATTGAGCTTGACTGGTAAAGATGACGAGTATGAATAGAAACAGCATTTCTGACACTAATTTAGGATAACATTTGACAGGAACAATAAAAAAAGTGGCTTCTTGAACGAGTTGACTGCTTATTTTTGATCTACTGACGCCTTATAAAATGATTGACTTGATTGTGGACCAGTTAAATCAAGAAGCGCCTACAACTACAGCCAATTGCGTGTAATCTTAATTTTTATTAGAACAAGGAAGTGCTTTTCAGAGAGTCAGATATTTTGGCTCCGCCCATTGTCATTCACCTGCAAATTCCGCAAACAATCCTCGATCGGCTCAAAATGCCAAATTGACCAAGTAAAGCATGTTACAAAGTTATCTTTCGCTCTAATCCAGACGAACATTTGCGCACTTTCCATACAATGGTGGGAGAAGCTATTCAATTCAATCGATCCACATTAGTATTCTATTCAAGGATGTGTTTAATGCTTAGGTTTAGGGTAATCTGTGTCGACTGACAAAATCCAGCCTCTTTGACCTTGTCTGAGAGATTTTAGAGATATTCAGACTATTAACAATTGAGGCATATTCATAAATTGGAGTTGACCCAGATTATGTCAATATCCCCATACCCCCCACCACCACCACCATCACCCCTGTGTTATGGTACTCAATAGCCTATGTCATGGGTGTGCATTTTCACCCTATTCGTTGAAGTCTTCACCAAGGGACAGACCTGATGCGAACAATTTGCAACTCGTTCATAGTTCATACCATTACCCGTGAACAAAGGCAATGGCATAGAGGCTCTAAATGTCAGGTATCAATTTGACTTGCCCCTCCTGATCGATGGACCAATCTAGTTACTTGTTTACAAATGTATTATCCTCAATGTAGAAGGGGGATCTACATTGGCATCATGATGGATTCTCCTATATTTTGTTTTGGAGGGATTACTTGACAGTTCAACACCAATCTATACTGTGGGAAGGTGGGTTGGTGACAGATGGGGGGATCGTTGTCTGGCCATTTCCTCACAATAGCTCCAACATATATCCATCACATTCCTTACATCACCTGTGTTATATAATGGAAGACATAGAAGTGATTTGTGTTTGCAACTTAGTTATGAATTCAATAGGGACAAAATCAATCTGAATGCCATTTTATGGTTTATTTCATTGAGAGTACATTTGGAATCTGAGCTATCATTTTGCTTTCTAGTGCATAAAAGAAAAACGATTGGTTTTGATTGTCTTTTCAGATGCCCTGCATACATTTTGGCTGTATGGTAGACTAAGAGTTAATGCAATGAATTGTTTGGCGTTTGCAAATGGTGTGTTGTAAAGGAAGAATGGAAGAAAACAAAGGAATTTTCAGAATGTTTTAGTACAACCATGACTCTGCAACAAAAACAGAATCTGAGAATTCTTTTTTCCAAGGACTTGAGCCAAGACAGTCATAAGATTTGGGCAGTGGAAAATATGTCCCTAATTACTTTTCAAATAGTAAATGTCACCATGGTGCCTTTGTTAAAATGCTTTTCAATTAAGGTTTCTTTGTGATTTATATAGATATATAAATATTATTACTAATATTCTCCGAACCACAATGTCAATGGAGAAAGTTACAAGGCCTCTGCCAAGGTACGCCAGTATATTTTGAGAAAATCAATTTTAACATTGTGATCGATACATGATTCTGCTTGTAGTACTTAAAGAACTCAGAGTGTAGACAAACACTGACCTTCGCTTAGGCTATTTTTACCTCAACACTGTAGGCCTGTTATGACTGATCTTGCTTTGGAGGAGCTTTGACAATTTCTTGCCCTGTGTAACAATTAGGGCTGTGTAAGTGTTTATTGGTAGCTGTGGGAGACTATGTACTTTGGGAAATCAATTACTTTCTCTAATGCAGAACTTTTCCCCAGAAATATTTTATCGGCAAAGGACTTATGATTGTTTGTGTATGTGTATGCAGCCTTCTGTATTCTGTAATATGAGTTCTTGCCTGGTACAACAATTATACATTGATTGTTGCTGTTGGCCGATGCCTATGTACAACAGGGAAAAGAGATCAATTACAGTCTAATTCTACATATCACATTATTACTGGTCACAGTGTAATAGCAGATAGCAGACATGGCTATAGATAGAGACAGAGATAGAACATAAAATACACAGCACAATTGAAACTTAAGGACCAGCCACTCCCAACTACTGCACCAACCACATGATGAATAGTTCTCAACATCAACAAAGACGGGTGACTATAATATAAATGTACCAAAATTGTGATAGTGGAAGCTTGAGATCTGTTTTTGAGATAATATTCAGTGTGAGACGTGGCTTCTTGCACGAAGAATAGTAGTTGTTGTTTGCCTTTACATTTAACATTTTATTAAGGCGTAAAAGAGGACAACAAATGTATTGCTTCCATTTCTATAGAGATACTGTATCATCCAATTATATTATCCTACATCAGAGCTGAACCACTGACTGCCTACCTGCAAATTGATTTCTCTCTCCCACTTTAGTCGAGGAAGGCGCCACATGATGTCTCACACAGGCTTCTTATGTCTTATCTTCTTCTTTTGTTATCTGGCATGTGCTTTAATATATTGCTTGTTATAGTGATGAACACATCAGATCGGAGGATTCGCTTATCAAATCAGATGATTCTAGGTGTATACATATTAATGCAGGCAGGCCGTAGAAACAGGTTTGTGAATCTGAAAACGGAATGCCAACAACTTTTTTTATTGGCTTTAAATTTCTGTGCGAGGCACAGTATTATTTAGCTCCCAAATGTGTTCATTTAAAGTCCCATCAAACAACATCAACAAAACGAAGGGTTACCACTAAGAAAAGGTTTGTCTTTGATTGTTTCACTGGATACGCATCCTAATAAAAAGATTAAGAGTTGACGACAGCTAAATATCTTGCTGTTTAAGTCATTAGATTTGTTGGTTTTATCATTGGTTATAAATGAATACTTTCATTTCGCATAGCTGCAAATGGTATCTTTAATATCCATGTGTCATGTTCTTCCATAATCATTACAGATTTAACAGTGTTTAATTACTGAGAAGAAATTCAAAAGAGGCTTTCAATGGGACCACATAGAGTGATTGAAGCAAGCATATATTGTCACATATGTTTTGACCGAACCAGCCCAACAAGAAAGGATTGTTCCATACGATAGGGATCAGTATGGGAAATGGATAGGTAACAATGTTCATTTGGAAGATCCCAAGGAAGCAATATCCAAGCACCCACACTTGATGTGTAGTAGATTTGATTTTCATGCTAATGCATCCCCACATTGTTCCTGTGGCTTTCAAAATTGTATCATGCTAAAATGGAGGCTTGAATTCATTATCTCTGTTACACTTGACTAGCAAGCATTGCAACATGGGAATCAAGTGTGGCAAAGACAAAATTGGATTAAAATGACTTTTTAGCTTGTTGCAAATGAATTGTTGTACGCAATAGGGAATTTATAGACAAAAGACTCAGGTTTTTAGGACGAGCTGACATATCACCTAGTGTATCACCACAGCAGGTGGATCTGTCAGCGGTTTTTACACATATAGGTTTCATCTACCTTGTTCTGTCAGTAAAACATCGTAACTTTTTCAAAGTGAGGGCTTGTGTTTTCACATATGTGATTTTCTTTTTGCAATTTAAATGAAATGTTTGTTCTTTTGTTACTATTACTCAAAGGAGCAATGCTATCAGTCTGCAGATTGCTGTAGAAGAGACAGTAAATTTTATTTCTTTGGTAACACCCTCCCCCCTCTCCAATATAAACCAATACCTTTTTTAACTCAGCAACATAAAGTGTTAAGCTAAACTCTCATTATGCCTCTAATCTTTGGCTATTTCGTTTTGATATTATAAACAGGATGATCCTGATTATTTTATGAATTGATTCAGTCACAAAGTATGTGCTTGTGAAGCCACTCTTTTAATTGAACGTTAGCACTGAATTAAATAAAGGTGTAGTTAAAGATCTACCATTCTATATCTACTGACAGTGTCTTTTTGAGTTGACTTTCTTTCAACTTTGCACTTCCAAATAAAAACCAAAGGTGACATTCAGCACTCACAGTAAGGTTGAAAAATGACATTCAAGGGGGGCATTTTCTTCTGTGTCACATTTATTTATTTACATTATGAGCAATGGCTGCACATTGACAGATTCGAGTTTGTACAGCAGTTTTTACACCCGACAGTTAATATGATACATTGTTGTAAGCAGGTCTTGTGTGTAGTGGGGAATGACTGACTGAATGCTGCAGTCCACCGCTCAGCAGTCACTGGGCAGTAAATAATGGGGCATAGGTACTCCTCCAGAGTCTTGCTCCCTAGGCCTCCAACTCCACAGTTTAGTGGTCTGACTGCTACACCACAACCCAGTGATGCAGTATTCTTCAACACACTAGTAAGTAAAAAAAAAATCAGTTTTTTTCAATTAGGTAAAGAAAAAGTAACTCGCCAGGGAGGTGACTGAAGAAAATCACCAGCTTAGCTGGCAGCAGCAAGAAACTTCTGACTTTCTAACACAAAAACTAGACTCCAGTTCAGGTACCCATAGGAGTTGGCAAAGGTCAAAGCATTCATTCTAAAACATATCCTCCTTTTTCACAAAGCAGGTTTGGGTTTTGTAGCTAAGGATACCAGACAGGAGAGATAGAGAGTGAGACAGCTTGACTCATATACAGAGACAAAAACAAGGATGGATCGATTTCAGGATAATACTATAACATGCTCTGTCAAAGTTGAATACTTTCACTGTAAATAATTCCCTACTGAGCTTGCTTTGGCAAAACAATAACGGACAAAAAATCCCTAGAATGTTTTAGTAGGTTCAGACTTCAGTCGTTTTTATTGCACCAGAATGTATTGCATTGTGCAATTGTTAAGTAAAGAAATAGTTTTTTTTTCTGATGGTTGGAGCAATTTTTGTTAATCTCTTTTTGTATTGATTGTATTCAGCAACAAGGTACGAATGCAAAATCTTTGGCAGGATGACCTTATCCGAGCCTCGCCTGTCCCCTGCCTCGGACTATGTGACAGAGAGACAAATGCAAAGGCTAACCCTTGGGAACATGACAAATGTTAATTATCATTGTGGCTTTTGCGTTCGCAGAAATCCAACGTGATATTTAGCAGATAGGCTCTTCTCCCTTCAGTTGAGTAGCATGAAGGAAGTTACTTTTTGTATTTGTTGCTAGCTCACAGAGACATGGCAGAAATCTGAAGGGCAAGAAGACGATGTTGCGTACCACTTTCATGTGATGCAAAACAATCTGTTCATTCTAGAATGGTAAACCACTGACCATTCACTTCACTATTCACTATGCCATCTGCAGTAAGAAACAGAGTGTGATCACGCAATCCGACTAGTTTAGCCAGGCTATATTAATCCCAAATCTAATTGTCATTTTGTTGTTACAGGTCTCAGCATCAAGACTCTTTCAGGTATAGTAAAGTACTAAGCAGCTACTTGCTTTTGAGTGTCACACCCAAAGGTTTAAGATGACTTTTCATTTGGACTGGGTTTTTACATTTAATGAATCCCGAAAGACCAAATAATTGCTATTGTGACTCAGCTGCTAAGGGTGGCCTCATCATGGGTCAGAAGACCATCCCTGCCTCATCCTGCATCTTCATTTGTATCAATTAGATTTAAAATGTGTACAGCCTTTCTAATTTGTGTCTATCATTTCTAGAACAGCGAAGAACTGTGTTATCTGTCTTTCCTTACCTTGTATGTCATAACACAGTGAGTAGTGAGCATCAACCACACACACACACACACACACACACACACCACCCAGGGAAATAATTATTTCCCCCTTGGCTTGCCTCTGCCAGCCAACATACAGCACAGAATCGGTGTCAGAGCAGCGGTGGAAATCGGCGCCGCCTGTCTCCCTCGCCTGCTCTCATGGGGGCCAACACCATCGTGAGCCATGTCTGAGCGACTTGGGAGGAAGAGAGGAGAGGAGTAAAAAAAAATCATCTGTTGGCTAGCAGTAGGCAGGCCCAAGACTGGGGGTGTGTGAGCGATGGATATGCAGGACGGGAGAGGCAGGTAGCCCCCCCCCCCCTTCACACACACACAGCAACGTAGTCGTTCACTCGCCTATCCAAACTGTCAGCCCCCTCAGATCTACTCACATACCTCTAAGCAGTTAAAATCACTCCATTTAATAAAGAATTGTCTGAACACACAGAGAGAATGAACTCCAGAGAGGAGACGGGAGGGGAGAGAGGGAGACAGCTACACAGTGTTGGTCAGTTGGGACTGAGCTCTGGAGGATTGTTATTAGTAAAGAGTTCTCTTTTTCTTTTGATATCGATTCAGTGTTTTCAACTACTGCTGAAGACACAGGAGCTTGGTAGGAATAGAAATGGGAGCTGAATGTAATTGAGCTTTGGCTTAGACGAAGTCCTTAAATGCTTAAAAGTTTATAGTGTGAAACATTTTAAACAACCTAATTGAACACCAACATACTTGGAAGAGCTGAACAGGATTTAGTGAATGCTGAGGAAAAACAATATTATTGTGGCTTCCCTATTTTTAAACATCATGGAATTATCGCGTATGAAAAATTAATTCTGTATCATATTTCAGCTTATATTCTGCTAAACAAGGAAATCAAAATGGAAGATTTGGCCTCTATTTTTTATTAAATCTTTTGTATTTAGGGACTTCCTTGAGCCATGGTTTGTTTACAAATTTTGTTCCAAAACTTGCCCTTGAAAATAGGCCATGTATAAGATGCTTTCCATTTGGTCATTTAAAGTTGATTAAGTCCAAAGAGATGCAATTACTACAGTCATTTGGGTTCAACCTTCCATTTTACTCACAGGATGCCAGTAGACATTGAGCAGCTTGTGAAATCTGCACACATTCTGTTTGCTTAAACTCACTTTGCCCAAGCTTACCTGGGTGTCGCTGACACGCTTGCTTGTAACCAGTTTGTCTTTTCGGAGGAGTTGAACAGGTAGAAAAAGCTAAAGAGGGAATCTCATTGGAGTTACTGGAGCCTCTGCTGTGCTTTTTGCTACACTTTCACAAGATAATGGGTAAGAGGATTCTCCCCTCTTTTCCTCACTGTCACTATAGCATCTCCTCTTCTTTCTGCTCACTATCTCTGGCCAGTTTCAGAAACGGAGTACACAATAGTTCTAGAAATGTGTTTTTTGTTCCTGTAACAATTGGATCCTGCATATTGACCGTATTTACTCGCAGACGTAGCTAACCTGCTATTCCCTCAAAGGGTGAAATCGAAAGAAAGCAGGGCATGTTTGAATGATTAATGGGATGAATAGACATCACGAGGGGTAAGGATTTGAAGATTTTGTTTAGTGTAGATCTGATGTTGCAGTAGAGACGGACCTTGAATAGCACCATTGTTAGGTGACTTCTAATGATGAAGAGCTACAACATAGGATCACTCTTCTGATTTCCCACCTAGATAAAGAAGTATCTAGAGGTGACCATATGCCAGGTCCATTTTCTATGCAAGGGTATCTAAACCCAGGAGCTTGCTGACAGTTCAAGGTTTGCATTTATAACACTGTGTGGTACTGGCAGTTAATTCTCCTTTACGTACATTATATTGTGATACATTTATGTATATGAGAGAGAAAGACATTGAAAATGGGTGTGTGTTTCATTCTACTTACAGACTAGTCTAGTGTTAAGTAAGAGTACGTTCATGTGTTAGGGTAAAATAAAGGGTAAGCCAGAAGGGGGTTCTGATCAAAGGTCAGTCAACAAAATTGATTGGAGGTGCGTGATGCTCAGTAGGGGCTCCAACATCAGTTTTATCCCTGGCACCATTGACATTTTACTGAGATGAAGTGGAGGAAGCCTGGTGATGTTCCCCATGGGGGCCTGCAAGGACAGGCCATGGACAAAGAGCTGACCGACAGATACATCAAAGTAACAGCTGGGGTTACGCGTCAAGAATGATAATGCTAATCAATACGTAACTACAACTGACAAATCTTAATTAGCAGATCATTTGATCAAATGCAGCTTAAAGAAAGCGTGTCTGTACCAGATGTTATAGGTGAACTGTGTCACATTTGTTAGCATTGAAAACATGATAGTGCTTGAGATGGTGTAAATATTTAACATTCTCATTTTGTACAACTGCACGGGTAGATTAGGTTGTAGACTGGCTGCTCATACGAAAAATTCTTGACATAGATTACAAGAGCGAAAGGAGAATTTACAAAGATCCTTGCACTCTTAGAATGAAGTGCACAGTGACAGGTAGCTTTTGAACAGTACATAGGGGCTTTCTTACTGGTGTAGAATGCATGCGATTCCACTAGAAATCCACTGAAAGCCTCCTTCAACACTCACACCAAGAGGCGCAGATGAGAGGTGTCCCCTTCAATGGGCCTGGTAGGAGAGCAGCGGTAATGATTCGCCAGAAATCATGGAGCTGTTTTATGTGTGTCAGTCACGGATGAAAGATTTAGAAAAGCCTCTTAGAGGGACAAAAGAAGCGCAAACGTCAACCACCTCCCGTTCCAATGAAACAATACCTTCTCATTTCATACCGCAATACACCTGAAATAAAACCTGGAATGGTTGGTAAAAAATAAGAAAATTAGCAATCTCGATTACAGAAAGTCTCTGGAACCATATATTCTCCAGCTGGACATAACAGAAGTGTGGTAAATGCAGTTGAAATGCAATACATACATCCTTCACTGTTCACCATCAGCCCATCTCGGAAAGAACATCCACTGTGACACACAATGGACAATCTTTCTGACATTTGCCTATTGCCCTCAGATTCCTTTAGAGAAATCTATTTAAGCTGTCAGAGGCGACTTTGGAGAATATGCCACCCCGCTTTATTTCTACTTCTGTTGACAAACCTTGAACTATCTGTGACAATGTGCCGTCTCTTCCTGTTTGCTGTGTGCTCGCTTGGGCTCATGCCCGGAGGATTCAGACATCATCCAACTTCACAGCGCTCTAGTATAACAATGTTTAGTTTTTTTGTTTTGCATATCTCCAAACAAGGTGAATCTAGTGTGCACAGGATAAATGTATGTCAAGCATAAACATTTACAGTAAGTGAATCCATAATGTAGGTATACCTGCAGAAAGAACCATGGCAAACACACACACACACACACTGCTTAGACCCATGGGACCATTGCATGCAAAAGAGTTGATTAGGAATGCCTAGTCCAAGACAAGGCCAGTAAGCAGATATGCTGCTCTAAATTCATTGTCATTAGCTGTGGGATGGCAAGCCTTTTCCAAACTCATTAGTTGATAAAACACCCTCTATTTTCCCATTAAAAATCCCATTCGTCCTCCCACACTGGTGACGCCATTGCTTTCTCTTCTCTAGGCTTCCTGGGCCATTCCGGGGATTGGCAAATAAACGGTAGCTTTTGTAAAGTCCTCTCAAGGATTTTGTCAGTGAATTCGCAAATACCAAAGCATACAGCCAGGATATATGCCTCTGAAATTAAAAACAGGTGATCTAGGAAGTGAACCAAGTGTGAACTGTTTTGCATTTGCTGGGAGGGAAGTTGTGGAAATTCATAATGTGCTGCCATTTTGTTTTTTGTTTCTAGCTTTTCTAATGGGATTTGGGCCACTGTTGGTGTGCACTGGAGGAGACTAATGGAAGACTGTAGAGAAACAATTGTGTATGATGCAGGAAATCTGCTGGGAGAATTTCCTGACTGTGCGTAGCTGCCGCCTTCTTCACTCAAATGAACAAATTCTGCCTACCAGCAACAAAAGGCTTTGGGACAAAGGAGCAAAAGCAATTGCCATTTCTTGGCAGAATATCCATTTATTCAAATTTAGACAAAAGCAAATATGCATTTGTGCTCTGTGCAATCAATGAACATCTCTGTTTATATACAGTTTATGCACTTTTGTATATATAATCTCTTTTCATATGTAGTTAAAATGACTTATCACCACCCATTTAATAATCAGAAATATCAAAGACCCAAACCCTCCCCACGCAAACCATTGGTTTGGTGATCTAAAGGTATAAAAGCCATTATCATTTGATTTTTCAAAAACATTCATTCAAAGATGCGTAGAGCGGCAAAATTCAAGTTAGTATGTTCTATCCAGCCAAGAGCGACATTTGTTCCTGGGTTCTCTGCTTTAGTCAATGTCTAAAACGGACGTGGTGAACCAACGAGAACCGGCATTGCTTTGTCTTTGTTGTAATCCAGCCAAAGCAAGAGGAAATAGATAAGAGAACGCAATTACAAACAGCAACAAACACCAGTGGATCCGAACAGATGTTCTTTTCTCTCTGCTCACTGGCTCTCTCCTGAAGATGCACCTGAGCACATAGTTTATAGCATCGACGGCAACTGTTCACAAAGTGCGTACGCTTTTGACACAACTGTTCCTCACTCATAATGCAAGTCTGACAGGCAGTTTTGGTTCTAAGAAAACAAGCGGGAAAAACAGCAAGCAGATTACAAATTTGCATGGATGTCCTCATGTCGAAGCACTTTGTACGTGATCCAGTAAAATATGTTAAATATGAGGAAGCTCAGGGGGAAGACAGCCCTGGATATGGTATCTATGCGCTTTGCCCGGTCCACAAAACGCTTGCGTAGTGACTCTCCGTCATATAAACTAGGCATAGGTGGGGGTGGGGGTGCAAAGACAGTGGCCGGCTCCACTGCTGTCCCATCCTTGTTCTGCAGGCAGTGACCCATCCCGTAACCCCGGAAGTAAAACCCACGGCTGTCCCTCACCAGTTCCTCTTCCTGTGGAGCGAAGCAAAAGAGAAAACAGATTGGTCTCTCGCTGTCAACTGGCATTAGCTCTAATTCCTCCTCAGTGGATAATTTCCAAATGCGGGCATTGGGGTGTGGGTTGTTGCAGAGTAGTAGGGGTAACAGTGTGAAACAGGGTGAGAAGTAGACATATATGACAATAGCACACAGAAAATAATAATACAAAAGCATGCCCGAAAAACTTTCTCTAGGGCACAGAGACTATATTTTCAACGGAATGTTTTGTATGGCTGCCTTGGTGGGAGATGGTAATACCCTAAAATTGTTTGATCCAGTGTCCTTTTTTCAGAGGCTTCCTCAACAGAGACAGGGCCAGAAGGGAGCATGTTCATTGGATGACAAAATAGCTTTTTAATAACAGAAGAGTTGAAAAATTAACCTCCATTTCTCTTCAAATGTAAGGACACACTCTTTTTTTAATTTCTAAAATAATGGACTGCTCAAATAACCAAGGTAAAAAAATTCAAGTCTTGACAAAAAAAAGTACAGTGGGAATTACCATCTGATGGATGGCAGGGAACTTTCTTCCCACCAAATGAATGACGCTCCCTTCCCCTCCAAAGACATTATTAATAGACATGTAGCTTAAATCTGACAGCCTTCTGACACGTTGTGCTTTGGCAGCGGAGCAAGAGGAGATGGGGATCTAAATGAGATGATTAGTAGGCAGTGTGAGGTGTCCTGAGTGAATTGACCCCCCGTGTCTTTCTCCCTGCTTGACCGTGGCATCTCTTTGGTGCTCTGCCTAAAGTGACATTTCAGCACTGAGCGGACTTGGCAGTGAGCGCTGAGGTGAGGCTACCCTTCCCTGTTAAAAGGCAGATCACCTCGACATGATTACCTACCCCTCTGTGCTGGATCCTACTAATAAGATGACTGAGACAACAGTGGGGCAGGTTAACGTTTTAAGACTTCTATCACGGCTCCTGTAACCCACCTGCACGTTCCATCAAAGGGCACTTAGCAATTTGCGGCTCACCCTCACGGTCCTGTTTTCGATTACCCGTTTCTTTTTCATCACAGCCTCTCTTGTTCTTGCGCTTTGAGCGGAACTTTGTGGAAACTAACCGTTGATCTGTTGCCCTGGTGACAAATTGTAGCGTTCAACAGAGGGCGGAGTAGTTGTAGCTCTTCTAGCACCACTTAATTATCCCAGCTACTCCTAAACGACACAGTACATCATGTGTTGAAGTCTAATGGTGCGTTTCATCCGAGATAATAGCCACTCGTTGTCCCTCTGATCAGGACCCTTTGTGATTTGTCAGAGGCCATGAAGGGCCCGCCTTTCTGATCACGCACAATTTCTAGCTAGAATCTTGACTGACTTTCCCAGAATAGGCTATAGCTTAACAAAAAGGCAAACTATGTTTTTCTGTAAACCTTTTTTTTTTTTTTGATTGATTGATTATGGTCTCCTTGGTTAAAATTAAAGTAGTCAACAAAGCATTTTTAACTTACGTTGTTTAATATATGCATGGTCCCTAATTTAAAAAGTAAAATAAAACTGAAGGTGACTTTGAATGTACTCTGATCAGTACATACAAACACATCACACAGGCTGTCCTGGGAAAAAGACCAAAATCATTGAAGGCAAAACACTGTTCCTCCCTAAGCGAAAAGTGATGCGATAGCAAATCTGGATTCAAAACATAACCGAGGGTCACCTAACTTTAAAACAAGCTCCAGAGAAGGAAGAGGGAAAAGGGAGGTGGAGGGCAGGGGAGATCAGGTTGGGTTGCAGAAAGGGTCATAGAGGGCTTATGACGAAGCAGTACAGGAACTTGGTGAGCGGAGAAGATTTGGTTTGGGAGCGGGAGGTGCCTGGACACATGGGGGCCTGAAGTCACAAGTGGCAAAAACAACTTAGGTTTGGAGGTCAGAGGTCACAGGACACATTGGGTTTGAGTGGCGAGGGTCACACGGGAGACAGTTTTACCCTGGCGCAGGCGCTGCAACTCGGATTCCTGTAGGTCGAGTTGTTACTCAGCATGTCGTTCACTTTTCGTAGTGACTCAACACTCCCAGGTTGACTGGCAAACACCTCCATAGGAAAGGAAGGCACATGGATTATAAGGAATGGGAGTGTCTCAGTGGCTAAAACTTTTATAGTTTAATGTTTTCAGCAGTAACCAACTGGATTTCCGCATGATGTTACAGTAAGTTAGACAAATCTATCATTTCCAAAATGAAGACTCATAGTTGCGAATCGGCCTTTCCATTTTTGCTGAGTGCTGTAATTCCATCCGCTCCATTTACGTTCAACACCGTACCTTCACAGAACCAAAAAGAGTGGAAGAAATTTTAAAGAAGCGCTCAAGGAAAGAGTTGTGCAAGTCTGTTCATACATCATCCATAGCCCTAGCCTAGGGTAAAAAGCTTTGGATGCTGAGGAGCAAACTACCCTCAAGGCACGAGTGTAAATTCTCTCCTGAAACACTGTGAAGGGGATGCATACATCTCAGTTATTTAGACGCCAACAGCTTGACTGACATACATTGGAGTTTGAGACTTAGGTCCGTATAAAGTCTATTCAAAGCCAGGTAAACAACCAGGATAGAAGGTATCGATTGTACGTAGCAAGTGTGTAGAACACTTCCCAAGGCCATGCATCGATACGGCACAGATGGATTGTTCACAGCTCAAACACCTCATTGGGAGTAATTGTGCAGTTGATGTGGAGCGGGGAATACTCCTCACTGTGGAGAATTGTTTCTATCTTTCTTTATTGATTGAAGTGCTGTATATGGTTCATTAAATCTGCCAGATCTGTCTGCCTCGACATTGCAAGCTTCACTAATAGTCTGGAAAGCTGCCCAGCCTTTGAGCACCACTTATTGGGATATTGGGGACTCCCATTTTCCAGAGCTTGAGAGTATTTTTTTCCCACAAAGTTTCATGAAGGTCGAACATCTAGCCATTTGCTCTCAATATCACGCTCACTCTGTATTCTTCTACAAGTGGGTGTAAATTGGATGTCTGGCTGAATGGTAACACTTCAGATTAGTAATCAACCAGAGCTTTGCCATCAGAATATTGAATATGCAAACCACACAGTCGCTCTCATGTCCTCATCCAACCCAACAACATATCCAATATATTTTTGCAAAAATAAACCAAATCCTCTCCCCTCACGCTGTACATTAAAATCCAATGATTATATAAAATCACATCTTATCTTGCAAATGAAATTGTTGCTGGAAATGCCTTGCTCCGAGGCACATGGAGGAAAGTTACTACACTGATGTCTAAGTGGTTGCTGGTTCACGTCCCACTCCAAAGATGCATTCCTGTTGCCGTTCGCGGCCTCTCCTCCCTTAACCTTTAATAGTATCAGTGTACTCCAATTATTGAAGGTTAATGGACAGGTGGTTTCTGGCGGTGGGATAGTGCGCCAGGCAGAGAGGATCACCCGGCAGCCTCTGCACAGGTCAGCGCTCACCATGGAAACGAGCCGAGCTGAAATGAGCTGATCTGGCTCACTTCATGTGACAGCCAGCTGTAGTGTGTTTCCGTTGTCACTCCCTGAATATACAGCAGCCCACAGTAACAAGACTCATGAGTCAATCTTTATAGGGGCTGACAACTGGGGGGGGGGGGTGGGGGGTGGGGGGGGGGGGGGGGGGGGGTGCATGCATGCGCGTGCGCGCGCAAGTGGGCTTTTATGGCAT